>JAHZMU010000491.1:0-15576 GCA_027743725.1 Rambutsinella grinnellia | reverse complement strand
TACTAACACAGTGAACTAGTAAACAACTATTTTAGTTTTGTTCGACTTGTTAAGATGAAGTGGATGGGAGTGTTGAGGAAGCCAAGTTAGATTCAGGTAGTGTGAGAGTTTTCGGAGTGAAACGGAAAGTGAAGTACCGGATGGATGGTTGGCCACATGCAATAAAAAATCTAGTTGAGGCAAAGTGAGAAAATGTGAATTTTAATCGTGCTAACTAATACGGACGACAGTGAAAGTTTTTAGTTTTTGAATATTTTGAATATTTTTTGAAATATTTAATGGTGATTGCAAATCACCATTAAAAGTTGAGAGGTTAATTAAATAGCTGTGATATAATTATGTGAAATGCAGCGATGGAAAGTATCCGTCCTGTTTGGAATTGGTGTAAGTGGAAGTTTAAGAAAAAAGTTTTAAAAAATAAGAATAAAATGCATTTGGTTCTAATATGCTTATAATTTCTGAAAATTCTATGTAATGGTTTTGTTATGTTAACGGATTGCAGTTAGCAGTTTTGCTTATCAGTTGCGCAGTCCTCTTACTTCAGGGAGATGATGACACTGCACTAGGGGATCGGATTGGTAAGCGATTGTGTGAACTGTGAACTATGCTTAATTCAAATCTCTGCACTCCCTTGTCAAGTTTAAGCAATTAATTTTATGTCCTGATAATTACATATAAAACCATTGCCATTTTCAACGCTTTAAAAATTCTTGTTGATTTGGGATGATGATGCAACTGTGAAAATCTTTATTAAAATGTGCACTTTTTTAAAAAGGAATGATGACATATCTAATTTCACTTGTAATTGTAATGTTAAGCATGGCCCAATCCTTGGCTAATTTTTATGCAAAAATTCAGATAAGTGAATTTCTTATAAAATTTCCATGCAGATCCCCCACTCCACCCGATTTCAAGCTCGTCTTACTCAACCAAGTCGAAAAAGAGTGTGAATGAGCCCCATCACCACCATCATGATAGTGAGGGTGAAGACAGTGACGAGCATGACCATAATACCTACCGTCACAATTATCGTAGGCGATTCTCTGACGCGATTAAAGGAGTTTTTAGGGAACTGATTTCTTCCAAGAATTCCTCCACAACTACCGCTGCTCCCGAGTCCGCTGAGAATAACAGTAGCCGTCTTAAACGCCAACTCGACTTTGGCTCCGCTTCAGAGGAGGAGGCTCATGACGATGAGAAAAGTACAAGGCCTGTTTCTTCATCAACCCCAGTAAATACGAGAAGGCCTACGATCAAGTTTACAACGAGGAGACCAATAATTCGAGTACTTAAAAGTGGTGGAACAAAAGACTCGTCATCATCGGCTGCGGAGTCGGATGAAAATAAAATTGACAATTCAGGTTCAGTTGAAACCGTAAATGGAGTTCGGAAGGGGTCTCGTAGGATTTCGTACCGACCTACGTTTAGAGAGGTTCCTCCACTATCAAATGAGAGATATGACATTGCTTTGGAGGAGAACCCAAAGAATTTTACATTTGAAGTTGTTCAGGTTGAGCGAAAAGTTGTAAGGAAGGAAGATGGCAATATCCCCTCCTATTTTACGAAAGGTCAAAAATTTAATATTGAACCTAGATTAGCTAAAGTAGCAAAGAAGGAAGTGGAAAACAGACCAGCGGTTGTCTACAGAAAGAATGTGACACCGGAGCCGAAGGGAAAACGTCCTACTAGTAGAAAAGGTCGACCCTCGTACTCTCCTGAGGTGACAACAGAAACGTCATCATCGGAAGATAGCAAGAGCATAAGTGATGAGAGTGGACAGAAGAAGCGGGTTCTCGTCAATCTTGATGCTCAAGTTCCATATAATGATAGGGATTTGAGTGATGAAGACCTCAAGGATTATCATGATGGTCATGAGACCTTCGGAAGCAAGGAAGGAAGCAACTTTACCCACACAATTTTGTCTAGAAATGTAGCCGGATTTCTGCCAAATAACGCGGAAGACTCTCCCCCTGAGAAGAAGGATAGTTTACGAAAGCGCTCAGGAAAAGATGGAGCTCAAGAAAGGAAATTTGTAATTGAAAAGGGTAAAGTCACAGACTCGAGTGAGGATGATGAGGAAAGTCCGGAGATTGAAATTTTCACTGTTCCCGGAGGTAGGACGAAGACATCGACTGAGAATTACAGTAAGAAGAAAGAGAATGCTAAAGGTGACAGAACTTCGCCGGAGGTACCAACATCATTGGAGGATTTATATAGAAAAGGTCATCCAGGAGTTGTCCGTGCGCCTCAGCAAGAAACCGAAAGTCAGTTTAGAAGGAATGACCCGGACCCCTATGAAGAGGAAGAGTTTAACCCCTTCCCATTCAATCCTGCGGTAGATGAGCCACCCTTAAAATTTGATCCAGCTTCAGATCGCTTCTACGGAAATCCGGTTCCAGACACGAAAGAAAAGCTGGCACAGTCTAATAGCCCAGTTAAAGTAGAGAATGATCATCCTGGTCGGGAAAAGCGTCCAAAATATGAGATTAGTCGGGCAGATTATTTGAAGCCACAAAAGCGAAGTAGATCAGCAGAGGAGGAGGACGTTACTCCAGTTGATGAGGAAGCAACAACTCAAAATTCGGCTGAAGCGCCGCCGAGAAATAGACCGGATGATAGATTCTATTATGGAAGGGTGTACAACCCACCAGATTATAGTAATGATTATGAGAATACCGAAGGCACTAAGGAAGGGGGTGGTGATCCCAATTACGATTTTGTGGGATTGGACGATAATTTCGAAAAGCAGAGTACTGATGAAGGGATTCCTGAAGACTTTTTTGACTTCCCGGGAGATCCTAATGAGAGAGGCTTTGGTGGATTTAGGCAACGTACTGGTAATAACAAAGATAATAGCGGGGAGCGCAGGGGTAATGATTATGATGGGACGACAGAAAGAGATTATGAGGATGATAGGAGACGGCCTCCTCCAAGACGACCTCCTCCTGAGGAACAACCAAGAGGAGGTATAAGCAACTCGGATTATGAAAATGAAAATAATAGTAGAGAGAATGATTACGGAGGGTTCGGAAGTAGTAGTGGAGACAACGGAGAAAGGACTGACTTAGGTCATGACGATCCGGACAATGACTCAGCTTTTGTTCAAACGCTGAAGCAATTTGACGAGGAGATTAGAAAGTTGCAAGACGAGGGTAACTTTGACAGAAAACATTTTGAAATTTGAATTAATCTCTTGATAAAATTATATTCATATTTATGACAGAGCGAAAGAAACTTCTCCATACCAGTCCACTTACCGAACAACAACGTGCTCCACAGCGACATCCACCGTCATCAAGTGGTTATCGGAGGCATGAGGCTCCTCTAGTTATCACTTCACCTGGTCCACTAGAGAATTCCGATGGCGCTAGTTCAACTTTAAGTAATGGGGAGGACGATGCTCCACCAGAATTGCGCCCTCCACTCCCGACTCCCACGGACAGTTCGGAAAATGTCTCTGGAGAGGATACAACAAACCCTAATAGTAGTGGTGCTGACGACGAAGAAGACGAAGAGGAGGAGGAACATGACCACCCAGAAAATAATAGGAGTGTTGGTGCCCCAGAAAGTTCAACGGAGAAATCGGGAGAAGATGAAGACACGAAGAAATAATTATTTTCTAAGTTATGGGATGATGCGCTGAATGAATGGAATTTTTAAAAGCACAGTATTCTATTTTAAATCACACATTAAATGTTAGGATTTTTATTTTGAATGATTAATAAATAAATGTTTTTGTTAAATGATTTATTTTGAAATGCTTCAGCAAGCTACTGAATTACGAAGGGGTTTTGGGACGTGAATCTATCCATTTCTTAATATTCGGAATATTCATCACCATATTCATGTGGGTTTTGATCTCCAAATGCTCGTCTAACGAATGGGGGTCATCAAGCCATGAAGTAATTTGCTCAACTGTATACGCAACAAATATGTCAGCATAAGAGAGTTTACTTCCGGTGAGATAGCCGGTTCCTGTATTCTTTAGAATGTTTGAAAATTTCTTCATGTAACAGGGGAACTTGTCTTGGAGGAAGGCATCTTTCGCAAGAGACTTTTTCTCAGGATTTGATTCTCTGTGAAATTTTTTCCCTTCTACAATATAAAAATTTGCATCATCAAATTTGCGTCATGAAGAATTTATTTTTTTTGGTAAAAGCTCTTAATTTCACCTGTCCTTAAATCAACCATTGTTTCGGTATACTCGTCACACTTGGCAGCCTCCAAGGGGTCTTCTGGATAAAGATCCAAGCGCTTAGCCAAGAAACGCATAATTGCTCGGGATTGAGAGATTTGTGTACCTTCGACGTCCAAGACGGGCACAACGTTCCATGGCATATCTAATGTTGAGGAAGATTGTTGAAGAGCTGACTGGATTACTACAAATGGGTTACTTACTTGGTTTTAATTTTAGCCATTCCGGTCCCCTTTGAAATCGCACATCTTCAAAGCCTACATTACCGTATGCTAACATAAGCCGAATGGGCTCAGCTACGCCACGCGCGTCAAAATAGTATAATTTGTATGAAGACATTTTTATTACTAATACTAATTTAATATAAAATTAATTTGTTGAAACAATGTTGCACATATCCAGAGCTTTCTCAGCATTTACTTGAAATGATTTGGTATGCAGCATGTCTGATAATATGTCTGAAATTGATAAGAGCTCATAATGGCATGAGTGATAAAAATGTGCTCATTGTTTTTGACCCAAATAAAAATTGATTTTGATATAAATTGATATGCACGTTTTTTGTTTTTTCATATGAGAATTTTTACAATAAATTAGTCACAAGATTAGGTTAGAAATCGGATAATTTAACGTGATTCATGTCGTTTATTTCTCCATCCCTGGCTGGTTATTAACATTTCGTGGTGACCATTAACTTTCGTACATTTTACGAACAACTGGATAGATATCAAGAACTTCACCACCTACCCTTGTGGTTAAAAAAATATCAGCCATGGAAAGCCTTTGGCTCATCAGATCGCAAGAAGAGTTGCAGGGAATGATTGATGTGAAGTTAATACTTGAGGTTATAGCATCCAAACGATTTAGCTTTTACTCCTTGTTTTCATCGCGATCGTGCAAGCATTTCATTCAGTCTTGAAAAAGGGAAGAAGGTTGAATGGCCAAAGGCAAATATGTTTTCCACAATTTGCACTTAATTTCTCCATACCCTCACGAATATCTTCACTCACATGTCCACATAAATACCTATTTCGCTACTTCGATCACTTTTTCACATTCCACCCGGAAAAGGAAACGAGTAATTGCTTTGCTTTGAGAAAGAGCGTGCTCATTAAATAGCTCCATGATATACGAAGCTTTCTTCAAAGAATCGCTGTAAAACTGCAGTAAAAAAGCAAATGACATGTTATACCTATTTATGGCATCTTCAGAATCATTCACTTCCCCTGATGGGCTGTCAATCCTCCATCTTAATTCGGATTCAGAATTTCGGAATTTTGATTATTAAAGTATGGCGTTATTCCCATAGTCGTTTTTCTCAGAGAAATAGTTTTCCGAAGAATTCTATTCCTTCCTTTCCTAAATTATATGACAGAAAACGATGCAAAGCTGTAAGTGACGGCGGAAACGTGATCCGTAAAGCGATCAGGCTTTCCTGGAACGGATGACAATAATGACTGGGTGTTGATGCAATTATCCGCAGGATGCTGATGATACATGGCAGGTCACATTCGCATTATAAATCACCCGTCTCGCCTTCGCCTTTAGTCTTCTAATCTTTTCACGCAGACATGTTTGAATAAGTTGGATGTGCACCTGACAGATTGCGAATCTACTTTCCAACATTGGTTGAGCCTGAAGGTCATCTTCCTGGGAATGTGTGATGAAATGAAAAAGTACTACTCAATAACGCAATGCCTAGGCATGCCTATGGCTATAATAGGAAATGAAGATATGACACGATGGCCAAACAGGAAAGAAGCAGAATTATGGGAAATGGTTTTTGACACGTTTTATAAACTTGTTGAAGAGATAGATAATCCTTGCCATGCCGTGAAATAAATATTTTAACTTTGTCCTCGCTTAAAAATCGATAATTTCTCTAGTAAAGAGCTGTCATATCCCACTACAAGTTAATCAAGTGTGGTTTTTACTATACTTGGAATGAAAATTAGGTTAGGAAAGGGGATACACGATTTTTTTAAACAATAGGATCAAGAGGAAGAGGCCAGAAGTAAAGTATTAAACTTTACGAAAGCGAGTTCCCAGATTAGAGATGAGTAAAATGGAAGGATTGGAAATTGAAAAGTTTGCAACCTTCGCTTTGAAAGGTTTCCGCCTTTGGCAAAATAAAATCCTATAAACGTCTATCAATGTAAACCTAATTTTTTATTTAGAGGAAACGGAAAAAAATTAAATATTTATAAATGCAACAACACGTCATGTGGATTTGCGGCATTTTTATCAAACGATAATTTAAATGCTGACTAGACAAATGTGTAAGCTCAGACTAGACAAAACCTTAAAAAAATAGCAGACACCCACGTGTAAATATTTCTGGGTGAAGTGAGATCATTACAATAAAAGCCTTGATTGACGTGCGTCATCATTCATATTTTTAAAAGATTATACTGAAATGCCCATCTCATTCCCAATATAAGTGGAGTACACCGACCCCTCTCGATCTCTGGCCATTGTTGCTGTTTCAGACTCCATCTCCGTAGCCTCAACTTGAATAGCATTATTCCCTACAGGCGAAGTTCCAGCCCCCGCCACACAATTTCCATTAAGAGCTGCCGTTGTTAATTTTATTGTGGTTGTGGCAAAGTTCCGTCTCCGTTTCCTCTTTACTGGCAACGACGCATTCAGTTGAGATGGCGGAGATGAAGCGCTATTAGCGTGAGCATTACTCCTTTTCCTAAAAAGCTTCACGATAATGTTTAACAACGACTTTCGGAAGTTCCTTCCACTCGCACAGTAAAGAAAAAAATTTACTGCAAAGTTCGTATTGAATAAAATATTTGTCCAGGGGAGAGCTGCCTGTATAATTTCCTTTCCTTGAGTGGTCCCTGTAAGTGACTGTGGAAAAATTGCCATTATTAGAAGAGACGTTGGAAAATACAATTTGCAAAAAGAATTTGCAAAGAATGCGTAATCTTAAAAAAACTAGTAGCTCCGTATCATTCAAGGTTTCTACGTATTCCCTGCCAATATCATCTATCCAAGCGTGCAGTTTACTTTTCTGGGAAATAATACCTTTTAATCTGACATATCAATCGGAAACTGAACTTTTCCCTGCCAATTCGAATTAACAGTCCAAATGATAGGCATGGTCATAGCTTAAAGTAATGCTTGACGTGATGCAAAGAGTGAATGAAATGTTTTTGTTACAAGTCACAGGCAGAGAGTTTGTTTAAAAATCCAAATCCAACTATTCCATGCCAAAATTGATACTCACGCAAACATCTTGTTGGACAACTTGCGAATTTTCATGCGAACTGCGAATAATCTGCTCTTCATTGAGTATCAGAGAAAAGTATCACTTTTTCATTACAACTTTTCCCATTAAAAATGGAAAAGTTGATGACTTGAATTTACGTAGGTCAACGCACACCACGAAGGACATGCATGGTATGAAAATGATATGATTTTCTCTATTTATTACATGCAAAAAAGTTTCTACAAACCTCGGGATCACCTTACCTGTATGAATTGAGCACAGCGAAGCACATGAGCTGGGAAGTTGAGGATGAGAAACATGAACGAAATGAGAAGGAGCGTCCTCGTCACCCGGACTTCAGAGGATGGCGGTGCAGAGCCATTATCCCTTATGATGGACAGCTTCAGTCTATTCTTTGGAGAAATTGTTGGAGGCAACAATAAATTATGCTGCTGCTCTTGATCTAACCGCGAAATGAATAAACCTTTTATTAAATGGGTATAGATGATATAACGATTATGAAAAAATGTCCAATTTTTTTAAACGCGTACCTTCACCTTTTGAATCACCCGTTTGGAAACGTACTCCTCTTTTTTGAGCTCTCTCCCCATTTGCTTTCCTCAAATGACTTTGTTGTTGTTGGTGGTTCAAATAAATTATTTGCGTTCCGTAGTGAGAACCTTGTGGCCTTTTGCCTCTTGAGCTTGTACTGGAATCATCATCAAGCTCCTTCACATAATCATAATCATCTCCATTACTCCTATCCGGAGAGTCAGTGTTTTTGTAGGACGCGCCCACGATAATCGTCTCCCGTTGATTCTTCAGTTTCCAAACGCACATGGCTATTCTCACGTTAAAGAAGGTAATCAGTATGAAGGGAATCACAAGTGTGACTACGCTATCCAAGTAGTTAGCTATCTCGGAAATTTGATAGTATTGGAGAGGTACAGTACAACGAAGGAAAATATGTTCTGCCTCCAAGTCAGAGTGCCTTTCACCATTTTTAGAGTCCCACGGGGGAGACAAGACTGAAAAGGAAGGCCATAAAATGAGAAAATGAGATACTGGCATTTTCACTCATCTTTTCTTGAATCAAGAAGAAAACTCATTTTTTTCACAGTAAAAGTATATAAATACAAGAAAACATCATTCTTATATCTTTTTCAAGAAAGTTTCCATCTGTCAAGATAAATTAGATATTTTTATGTCTTGATGTAGCAAAAAAATAAAAATCAATGGAATGAGCTTTCACGTGTTCGAATCGTGTCGCTTTTTTATCTTTGGCTTTGACATTTTCTTGAAATTGGTCTGGAAAAATACCTAATATTAGTTTCCGCTTGTTCATAGATCTTTCGCAATTAAATCATTAATAAAAACTAATAAATTTTTCACCAGAAAGAAATACGGCCAACCATTGTAGGTCATATTGTAGGTCAAAGAATATTAAAATTAACTTACTTTCTCCATAGGTTCTGGAGTCTAACCCATCCCTAGTAGAAATAGAAAGCTTGGATTTGATTCTACCACTGGATAAAATTTCAGATACTTGGTGAGAACCCGAGAAAGCTGATGATGTTGGTGCAATCTCATTTTCTTCAATATTAGTATTGTTTTCCAGACGAGGTCTTCTAATTCCATTTGTTTGATCATCCAAATATAGATGAGCAAATCCGTTTAAGTGGAATCTCGTCAAATTATCTCCCTCTTCCAATCCCATATCCACTTCAGTGTAATTAGTTGGTACATCCAAATCCAGCTCGACTACTTGTGCAATCACCCAAACATAAGAGAAGGTAACAAGAGCCACTAGAGTTAACACAGCTATAACCTTTTTTGCTTTACTCCTTGTGCAAATCCTTGGTCGGGAAAAGGGATAATGAACGGCTACATAACGTTCGATTGAGAAAGCGACAATTAGATAAACGCTGATGAAGCACGTAACCTGTCCCAAGTACATTACAAGAGGGCACATTAACTTTGATGTGATCACCCCTCCTCCATAAACGCCTTCCAGCCAAACCGCAAATAAGTTGAGGAGGAACCCAGTATCGCTAATTGCCAAAGCTGAGAGGTAATAAGGGGCGGATTGATTCCGGTATTTGGCATCGATGCAGAAGACTATCAACGAAAGGCTGTTGCCCAACGCTCCAAATAAACAGAGAAATGGGGTATAATACTTGTCCACAAGGAGGGCGGTCTCGAACACGCTATGAATATTTTAAAAGGATTTTAATAATAAATGAGACAAGACGCAAAGAAAAACAAATGACACGTTAAAGATGCTTATATTTAAGAACTTTAGCAAAATTTATCTAAGCAATATGAACTGCGTCATCTTTATAAAGTAAGATTCATCAATAATCTTTCCATTCTATTTTTAAATTTCGAGTGATATTGATTATGTAAATCCTAAAGGTAAATTTGTAAGTAAAATGGAAGCAGTTTTTTGAGTGGTCTGGATTTTGCTTTGAGAGTTATAAAACATTAATGAATTTTTTAAAGACATTTCTTTATGAATATAAAATACTTTTAACGAAATGGAGAAATATTAACCTCTCAGAAATTCTTTCAAAACATTTCCTTCCCGTTTCTGGCGTAATAAATCTTACATGAATAATACAGAGACTTGCTTACCGTTCAGGAATGCTTTCGTCTGAGGATTTACTCATCTCTAGTAGCCCCATCTTAAACACAAGTAATTTCACTCGACGAAATTTACTTCATAGCACAATTGCTGATGTTCTTCTCTTCTTCACTTTATTAATTTTTTAATCTGACTCGATGTAATAAATAATTAAGCTGTAGATATTTTAATATTAAAACTTGAACGCTTAAATCATGGCTATGAATTATCTACACAAGAGGTTTCAATCACTTATCAAGAACACTAATCCGACCTGTTCCAACATCACCTTTGGTCCATCCAATAATATTGATACGGAATGACTGATGATGATTAATGATGACTGCTGCGGTGACTGCTCATTTGTCGTTGCACAAGCCAGCGGAGAAACTAAACCGCTGGCAGCATCGCTTTCCCCTTTTCACTCTTTTCTCTGCTCCTCTCTCGTATCTAGTAGACAAGGCTTTTCCATTTTTCAAGTTCCTAAAGCTCTGCTCATCTCTTGTTACTTGCATAGCATTCTACGTATTTCACGTATGTTACGTTTTAAACCTCAGCTATGCAACGAATGAATGAACATGGAGAATTTCAAGAAAAAATCCCCTTCGAATCTCCGATAAAGGTAAAATTAATTTGGAGAAATACCAATACTACCAAACCATACGATTCACACTCTGCTCCAATGGCTTACGCTTACATTTGCATTTTAGTTTTTAAATCTAAATATCAAACGATGTATCGCGAAGGGACACTCTCCCAAACTTTGCGGGTTGTCAGACCCTATTGAGAACATGAATAGCTTCCTTCACACTTCAAATACTTTCACCAACGACAATATTAAAGTTATTTCGTATTTCAAGAACTTTTTACATATGCCAATATCAAATAGAGCTCCATAAAAGTTGGAATGTGATCCATCGATTCTCCATTATGACAATCCCCAGTCGACTGTCTATCAATAAATGTCTCTGTACTTGTTCCTTTCCTTTAAACTTGACACAATTACATTTAATGTCAGAAACGTGCCGTTTTCGTAATTTGAAACGGAGTAAAATGATCTTCATAAATTCTTTCAAATCCACAAGCGGAAATTCGGCGTTCATTACAAGTTATTAAAACCAGTTTATTATGTAATACGGTCAAAAGTTAAAACGCTCCGCTGCATTTAATAAAGGACACGTTATGAAACTATCCTTTGTGAGAATGGCAGGCATCACAGCCTCTGCAAATAAGTAATTCACGGATGAAAAAAGTTGTGAAAAGGAAGGAAATGAAAACTTTCCTTGTGTGCAATTGTTTTCAATGAGAGTGCAATGTTCACTGACATTTGCGTGATATGCGGATCTTTAATCTTGTGGCTTTTTGGAGAAAAGTGATGGAAAGGTTAAAGTTGTTGACATAGGTGTAAATGCATTCATTGATATTTCAATATCTAAGGAAAAGTTATCCAATTTTGAAGTTTTCTTTGATCATTCTACATTCTCAAAAAGCTGTCTTGATGACGCAAACTTTTTAAAATCTAAAATAGATTTAAATTAAATTAAGACAGGTAACCCACAGAGGTATTATTTTAGAGAGGAGAAAGGAGGCTACGACCCACGTATTCTAGAATTAATTAAGAGCAAGTCTGAATGCTCTCAGAATTAGGACGCGTTGAAGCCATCGGAGCACCTACTTTGTGTCGAAAAATAATGTAACGTTATTAGAAGATTGGGCTGTCAGTAAAAGTGTTATTAAAATGTACAAAGCATGCTCATTTTACTTAATAAATGAGCTAACCATGTTAAGCTACTATTAGAGATGGCGGTTAATGGCTATTGGTGGTGTTCTCAATTTGAGAGTGGTTTTTGTATCGATTTTGGCCACTGGAGGAAACACTACAAAATAGTCAAATATGGCATATGCATGAAAATATGGCAGCAAAGATTTAACTTTTTCATATCACATTAGAAACATCTGCTCATTAGAAAGATTTACAAAGCAATTTTGTCCCAACGATTTTTGGAAATGGTAAAAAGAGGTGCTGTATAATGATTCCAAAGATTATAATAAAGCCATTTATATCAAACTTGTCCGGTTATATTACGATAAGTCCAAAATTTTTCAAAACCATGATTATATTCAAAAGCCAAAACGCAAAATACGCAAAATCTTTCTCAAAACCTTTTAATTTCCCGGAATTGCTTTTGAGAACCAGAAAAGCTTGCAATTAGTCTTGTACTGCGTATGTCTCGTTATAATTTCACTCAAAAGCTATTCAATTCATACCTGCATTAGACACAAAAGCTTTTCAATTGAAATTAGGTCTATGTCGGATCTTTTCACTGCATGTCCTGTTCTATTTATAAAAGTCGAGGAATCAGGATAACACTTGACAAAAGTCTCCACTAATTTTTATTTCTCTTTAGTAATGCTAACAAGCATATTTATTACTATCACACTTCAAAATTATGGAACATGTTTATTATGAAATCAGTTTACATCAGAAATCAGTGTCATAATAAAAATATGAATGAACTCTATTATATTTTATTGCCAGATGTATGACAGGAGGCAGCATGCCTAATAAAAATTTTATAACTGCAATATTCCTACAGAGAAGGTCAATTAGACCACAATTAACTTCGTGTATACTGCCATAAAATTCAATTTATAATTTCCAACCTGCTCAAAATCATTAATATTTTATGAGTTCGATTTTCTCTTTTTTCTCCCATCATATTTCGATAATAATTCGTAAAGATTATCAAATTTAATCTGCAGGTTAATCTCTAGATTGCTCTTTGGGGAATTGCATAACAAAAATAACCTCCTACTTGGTTGTTTCGAGAGTATATCCAATTTATAAACTCTTTTCAAGCACTTCCTTTATGACTAGGTAACCATTTCACTTTTATTGTAGTTGTTGTGCACCTCTTCATCTGACCTTTGTTCTAACCATTATCATTCCTCATAGATTTTATCTTCCCCTAACTAGGCATATCATATTGGATTAGAGTAGCTTATTTTGAATGTCAAACCATTTACTCTTGCTCCAGTACACCACGTAATTTCCATTGGCCTAGGCGTGAGCCCTTGAATCCTTTAATATATTTCGTAAGTCTAATGACCTTCAGTTTAAACAATTGGGCTCGATCACGTTCTTCCCCTTCAATCTTTATATCAGAGAGTCGGCAGGGTAGAAAGATAGTACCTTAAATTCAAGGCACTTTGTTTCAAAATCTTTTTCCATTGTCCCTTCTATTCTTAGCTAAAGATAAAACGCCGGGGGATACTTCAGGGAAAGAAGTGATAATGGCCGGAAGATGTAAACTTAGTTACGGCGGTGTGAGGGAGGTAAACTCATAACATTGGTAATTGTAGGGGCTGGGATGATAATTTTTATTGTTCTCTTGTAAATCTTTTTGTTGCAATAACAAAAGTGACAAATATCCCATCGTGCAGGTAAAAGAAGAAAATCGGAAGGGATGTTTTGAGAAGTAAAAGGATCAGAAGAAATATTATTGGGAAGGGGTAATGGGCATATTCGGCTAATGATTTAATAGCAATATACCTATGGGCTCAGTGTGGTTGACAAGTTCAGTTTGAGGTTGACGTTTTAACCAGGCGGAGCACGACTTGGTGTTCCGGATTTTATAAAAGTTTCAGTGAAAATCTGTGGAATTTTATTCGGAAGTGGCTCGTGAGTTTTTTCAAAATCACTTTAATTTCAGAGAAGGGTGGTGTGTAGTGTATGACGTAATTTCATGCTCTTTGGAAGAATGGCACTTCCAAATGAATTTGAAAGCAAATTAATAACTCAGGTAAAATTACAAAAGTGGAGAATTGGTTTAGTAGACTCGAGAGCATTCTTTTACTAATAATTTTTACCTTTGTGATCAGCTAAGACATTCCTGTAAGGGCCTGGATTCTGTCACAGATTGGAGTGACATGTTCTTTGTAAGATGGCTGAGAGGTCAGTTTGATAAATGACATAATTTACTTTTGTTTATTATATTGTGGAAAATTGACGGAGCGTTTATCAAATTCTTTCTTTCATCTGAAAAAATCTAGCAAGAAACTATGATATGAAAAGGGCAGAGAAAATGCTCCGTGAGAACCAAGCATGGCGGCGGCTCTACAAAGTGAACAGGATCTTGGATAACGGACTAGATGCATTTTTCAAGGCCTATCCACTCCACTTGGGTTTGCTGGACAAACGGGGAAGACCAGGTTCTATTCATATTCTCCACCTGCCTGTTAGCTATCCTTGGAATTTTAAATGAAAACAATTTTAAACTTGATATTGTAGTCGTTGTTCTCCCACTTGGCAGCTGGGACTTGAAGGCAGCTATTAGAAATGGGTTGGGCTGTCGTTTTAAGACTTATGTAATACAATGTGTGGAGGCAGTGATAAAGTCAATAGAAATTCGGGACTCGGTCCGAAAGCCTTGTGCGATGCCCGTAACTCAATTCACTCTTGTAATGGACTTTGCTGGATTCCCATATGCCCAGTTGTTTGATGCCAAAGGTATATGAGATGGAAATTATATTAATTCAATGTTTTTTTTTGCCAAGTTAGACTTGAAGTTTCGCATTGCATATGTACAAGCAACATGTTCTTTTTTGTAGTTTTACGATGTCTTCACCATCTGGTCTCAACACTAGAAGCAAACTATCCGGAAACAATGGCTAACTGTATATGCATAAATTGTCCCTTGTTCTTATCGACAAGTTTGCAGAAGTTGATGCTATTTACTAGAAGTGGAACGAGATGGAAGAGAAAAGAGAAGAAAGTCGTTTGGTATGGAATGGATCGAGATGTGTGGGAGGAAGCGTTAAGAAAAGTCTTGCCAGACGATGACCTGCAGACGTGTATGTGGCTAATAATGGACAAAGAAAATAGTCAGTTTTAAACAAGATTGATGATTATTATTAACAAAGACAATCAATATGAAAGTTTAATGTAAATTGCAAGATTAAATAAGTGTAAATTGTTTAATATTTCATGAAAATTGTTAAACTTGTTGTGCTCTCGTTGCTTATGGATCAAGTGGGTACTTTGCGACAAAATTTCTGTAGGAGAATGGGATGGGTTTGAAGTTCGGGTCCTGAAAAGAATTAAAAAGTTGACATAAATGTGTGATTCAAATGGTCTATGAATAAAATGAATAAAATGAATATAGTTTTGTACCTTGCTATATCCAGAGTGAACAATTGGAGCAAAATATGGATATTCTTTAAATCGGTCAGACTCCAAGTAAGCTTTGATCGCGGGGATGGCTTCAATCCTCTTTTGAAAGTTGTTTAAATTCTTCAATTCGGGTGCTTCATCAAAGACATCTTTGGCAAAGTGTCGGAACCATTCCATGCTTTCATAAAGCAGAAAGTCGACAAAACTAATCTTGGAACCCAGGATAAACTGTTTTCCTTCGAGAAATTTGCTCATTTCACCCAATCTTCCTGGAAGCGTTTTCTTCCAGTCTTCTTTAATATCATGAAAATTCGGAGAGTTGTAAACCACCCACGCAGACCATCTCAGATCGTTCGCTGTTTGAG
>JAHZMU010000490.1:0-24662 GCA_027743725.1 Rambutsinella grinnellia | reverse complement strand
TTAAATGGAGCCGGAGAAGCAGCTGTAGTTGCACCAGACAGCTCGACGCCTGATGTTATACTGAAGGGGATCTTTGGGTAGAAAGCAGGTTTTCTCTCTCGTGCTCTTTTATCCTTGTAGATTTGCTTCCTGTCGTTTCCTCCTTTTCCCTCTCTCCTTTCTCAGCTTACAAATGGGCTTCCCTACATTGTCTCTTTTTCAGTTTACCATTTCTCCGGAGATTGGTATGAAAACTCTGACGAGGCAGTATATTTTTTATGGCGGATGGAATGTATATCGTGGCAATTTTTTGTATTTTTTAATTCACAAAAATAATCTGTTTTCGGCCGGACTAGTGTGTAAAGCATACGGAGCTACTTAGAACTATTTAGATGTATAAATTTCTCTATTACATGTGGGATTGAGGTTTCTAAAGTGAATGTTGGATTGTCGTCGGCCATGCTTTCCCAGATTAAAATCCTGTTCCACTAATTAAAATGTCTGGATGAGGCTAAGTTTGGGAGTTGGGAAAACTGCAGTCCTTCTTCGGCCATTTCGTAGATAGTTCCCAGCTTTATGCCTATTTTGCGTGTATCGTAATGCCACAGCTTAACTGAACGAATTACTACTAAAATGGTTTATATAACTCATACACAAGTACATAAATAGATGATCCATTGTGGTCTAAGCTTGTTAGAATTTTTGGTTGATTTTCTATCCGTATAAGTCAAAGTAAGGTTAAATATTTTTTTGCTAACTTATGCGCATGAAATGGGATCCTCCGGCTATGTATCTTGTACCAGGTACAAATATTTTTCTTCCCTATGATTTCCTTTGTTGAAAGTATCAATTCCGTTTCTCCAGTCAACGGTAAACTGGACAGTATTTGTAACGCGTAGAGATTACTTGGTTGGGTGGAGAGGTTTTGAACAAAAGAATTCCGAGATGGTTCAGTAGGTACTTGGTTGACTATAAGCTGGGGTTTCTCTTTCTCTCCTTTAAAATGCAGTGAAAAAAATTCCACCAAACTAGACACGGAAACTATTCACGCCTTCGAGTATTATTGGCCTAGTCTTGTCATATCGTGCCCCTTTTGTCACATCCTTTACTCTTTGATGGTATGTGAAGGTATGCAGTTTAATTGAATTGGAGCAAAGAGGATAGTTTTCCAGCTTTCTCATTTCCTCTCTGTTTATGTTTTGGCTTTACTCGCCTATATAATCAGGGAAACCTGTACTTTCCAATAATCACAGTGGCCATGCTCAAAGAAGCTTTTGAAATGATGGGTTTCTAACAAAAACCGATTTCATTCTAGTTTACTTTCTCCTGTTTACCAATATACATAGGATATAAAAAACCTTGAGCATACATTCTAAGCTCTACTCTATTCTCTCTGCATAGTATAGATTTACTTTTGCGAAATAGGTTGCTTTAAGCAGTTACCAAGAATGACATTCGCATTCGTTAAATTATTGGTTAAACTACTTGACTGTTTGTTGAGGGAAAAGCTGCGGCATATTGCATTCCACTGCTTTCCCAATACTAGTGGGAAAAGTCAAGCTCAAGTGGACTCCTTCTCTCCATTATCATACTTGAATACATGGGATATTTACTGACTTTCAACTCAAGAAAGAAATCTAGTATTTTCGCTACTTATTCCATACCAGAGTCTCTTCCACGTACGGTGAAGGTTCGCTGTCAGTTGTTTTCATAACGATTTTTAATACGTCGATTACACTCCCGATTATAGCATTGAGTCTGGATCGACAAGGAAAAAGCTCGGGACTCAACTGCTGAATCGTGCCCTTTATATGCATGACTGTCAAAATGATTGTGTGCATGTATGTGATTATTACTCAAGTATGTATTGGGGAGAAAAAGTGTGAGGAGGGTAAGAATTCTTTCTCGTTGCGTGCTCTGTTTCCAGCACGCAACATAGAAACACCAACTGGGATTGTTGAGGCCCATTTTGCCTCGCCACGACATGACTCCTCTCACTTTCCATAAAAGCTTGATGAGGAAAAGCACAAGAATAATATGCAATAGCTGCTTGCGGAATGGAAATGAATCCGAGTTTTAGTCGAGGGAGAATGAAGAGGGGTGTAATGTACGGGGAAAACACAAGGGAAAAAAGGAAACCATTTACTTCCCCCTGGAAAAATAACAAGCTAAAAGTTCAGTCTATGCAAAAAAGAGATGGAATAGGGCGATTAATGGTATGGACTGTGGAGAAGGTTTGTTCAGGGAAAAACTGTGGCGATTGTGTGGTGGCGACACGGGGTGAAGGCAAATGATATGACATGGCACCACTTCAATTACTCCATAGTCAAATACCTAAATAATATGATAACATGGAAGAAACAGAATTGTAGCTTGTAATAAGGTGCCATTTCCCGTTTCCAGATAAGTCGTAGAAAAATGTTTGGTTGAGGGTAAACGTGTCATTAAGGAAAATCAGGAGTAGTGGTCAAAGTATAGTTTTTTAGGTGGAGTATACGTTGAAAACTTTACATAAACATGGAAGTATAAAATGGAAAGTTTTATGGAAACGTTAAACCCTTAGAGTCTACTAGAAGCAACGGTACATTCGCATTTTTACGCGTTTGTCGATATTTGGTTTGATGGAGGATAAGATGGATTGAAGTCAGAATGCTAGTGGATATTAAAAATAGTAATCATTCAGATTTTTTAAGCTAAAGACGACATTCCCCAAAGTCGGTAAGCGGGAGGCAGGTATTTCCGGTGGAAGGAGACCATATCATCCCACCGAGTCAGCTTTTTATTGCTGTTTAGCCCCGCATTTCTTTCTCCGCTTATAGGAGTCAGCGAGTTTATTGGAGCTTCATAAAATACTCAATTACTAGAAGGGAAGAGCTCCTCAATAGAAATACTTTTATAGAGTCTTTTAAAGGAGAAAAAAGTTTGACATGGAAGTCAAGGGAATTTTAGGCTGGTGCTTGTTTATGCTGCATAAGCCAAAGCATATTATAAATAAAAGGAGATAGTTATGAAAGGCGGAAAAGAGAGGACAAAGACGAAAATAAAAGGGATCGTTAAGGGGTAAGCATCTGGCAAGAGTATCATAGCCCAAAACTTGTCCAACCAATCATCCCACCAACAAATCTAAAAGTATACAGTTATTCCAGAGACGATTTCTATGCACAGGAGAAAGAAGCGCACCGTTTCTCTCTCACAAAAAAACTCTAACTATATGATAAGAAAAGATGTTTACTCCTCCACAGACCTTGTTAGTGTTTTATTTTCTTGGAGTAAGTGAAAGCGGGCAAAGATTTTCAACTTCTCTTGTACATTTTCCAATGTATGCAATTTCCGGAAAGAACATGTTTTTGTTTGCACACACATGTCCTCATCCAACCATTTTTATCTTTTGTATCATGCAGGAGAGCGACTAGAGGGAGAGAGAGAAAGCGTTTGCAAGAATTTTTCTTCTTACTTTCCTGAAGAAAAAAACTGTCAACTTGTACAGAGCACACCATGCATTATTGATGACTGGTTGAGTTTTTCGTTAAAGGCAGTGTTCTCCTATTAAAGGTATAAAAACCGGAAGTGTTGACTTACAAACACATTTATGTAAAATACGTTTACTCGATACCCATAAACTTTATAGATTTCGCGTGTGAGCCTCTCCGTGTGAATATGACGGGGCCAGACAACCAGTTGACTTTTACTTGGTGATCAAGCTTCAACCTCGCTCACTTCCTATTCGTCACATTATTATCAGGAGAGGCGAGAACGTATTGTTGCTTTAATACAAGAATATATTTCTGCGTAACTGGCTATCTCACCTCAGCATTCTATAGATATTGCGACCAGTATAAAAGCGGCTTTGTGTCCCACTTCCCGCATCAATTTGCCGGATAACCGTGTGTACTCTGATGTCTTTGATTTTCTCTTTGTTGGAAAAGTTGGAATGTGGTTGTCGCGCACGTTCTCCCTCCGACAATAACGAGCAAAATACTTTGTATAATGCCCGTGTCTCTCTCTCTCACTCACTTTCTACGACAATCTTTTTTATTTAAAACTTTTCTTCCGTCTAATGCTACACTCAAAGTCAATTTTTATGAAAGGCTTCGAGTTTTTTTTCCGGAACAAGAAAAACTGTTTTCATGCCGTGTCTCCTCAACCAATGTATCTGATATGATGCATAATCAATGCCTTCTGTATTCACCATCGCATTGCAGATACGTAAAAAACGAGGAAGCTGTCGTTAAAGGGACGATTTTGTAGCGCCATGCAAAACAATAAACTCTTTCTCAACAATAAAACTTTTTATCACCATCCCTTTTCCAACTCTCAAGACGAACGAGTTTTATGGAAATGGGAGTATGTGAAGTAATTAGGCGTAGGTTGTAGATAAACACTGGAGAAAGCATATGAAAGGAGGGGAAGCGCTTCGCTTCCAGTGTCAACTGTACTAGAAATGAACCCGCTAAGATTTCTAATTTGCGTAAGTGCTTTCTAATTGATTCGGCAACGTGGAAAACATTCTGATTCTATCAATTGTCCTTTCTACAACCCAACTTGGGGGAATATGACTGGTAAGAAGTGCAAAGTAAGCTATTTCCATTCCCAATCTTAATTTTCCATCCATCCATGAAAAACCTCTTTATGGTGAAAAGTATTCGTAGAAAATGTCATTGATATCCGTACACATTCACACACGTTTTTACACAAGGCTTGAGCATATTCATTCAAGTGTGTAAAATACTAGGCTAATGTCCTAGCCAGATTGACTTCAGGGCTTAAAATCATTGGCCTAAATCAATCGGATTTTCAAGTGGTGAAATTCTTACCTCTTATTTCAAAGCTTAAATCCGAATTTGACGGATGGTTTCGTAAAGCATTTAACTAGAGCAGAAGTATTACCGGAGGCTGTGTAATGGATTAAGTGACAAGTGACAAGATAAAAACAAAGAGATTCTGAAGACTCTTTCTCGTTTAAAAAACATCAGCTAATCTTTCCATATCACCCAATATACGTAGAAAATTAACGCATGAAATCGTTTACTCATATTTTTAAGTCTCAAGCACACTTGAGAGATACACGTGGTTCAGATGTTTTCAAAGTACAAATGTCAGGGTTCTTTCCCTTTCAAATATGAAACTTTTGCTCAGATATAGATAGCGTATCACACAAGATAATAAATTGCGTCAGTCTAAATATGTTTTCTCCTTTTCATATACGATACTTTTGAAAAGTTTGCTTTCTACAAGACAGATGTTGCATCATCGTAAACTTTTCATTCTTGCTGAATTCAAACATTTCTGCACTAAATTTTAACATCTCTCCTGCACCATTTCCTCTATAACAAACGATGGTTAAACATTGTGACAAAGAAAATATGCTATTTTTAATATTTTATCCATTTTACGATTTTCCCTTGTCATGTTCACAACTGGTGCATTTCTCTTGCAAGTTTAACTAAAGTTTCAAAGTATGTTATCACAACCCTCATTATTTTTGTTTATGCAATTACAATACATTTTGATCGCGAACACGTATTCAATAAATCAAGCCAATTACATGCATTCATACCTCAATTTATTGATGTTAGGGAGCTGGCAATTCAATATTAGGAGTAAATTCTTGAGAGAAATCATGGCTGAGTGATTTCTTGCCTGGGCGTTTTTATTGTTTAACTTCCCAATATATTGATGGGAATATGCATTTCCTAAATATTAGTCAAAAGCAATATTTGAACAGTCTAAATCATAACTTTGAGACTTGATATGAGAGCTGTTCGCAATAAAAAAATAAATGGAATGACAAAAACAAGGACTTTCTTTTTCTTACATCTTTACGCTTTTTATTCTTAATTCATATGGAAGGGAGTGCAGACAACAACTAAAATAAGAAATACAATCGTTGCTGTTGCCGTCGTTTTTCTCATATAATATCACTACAACTTTGAACTGAGGTCTTGCAAAACCATTTCAAAATGCAGGTGGTAGCTACATAAGTAAAGATTTTAAAATCTAGTATAGTTTTCTTAATAATAACGCGCGGTTTTTGAGATAGTTTTTATATTAAAAATTTATGGTTGCCAGAAATACTTTTCTTGTATCATTTTCTACACGAAGTAAAGTAAAAAGATTAATTCATTTTAATTAGGAAAGAAAAAAGGACTTAAATTAAATTGTTGAGAGCTGTTCACGTCACAGATGTACATCCAACTATTTTTTTGTAATCTCTCGAATTAGCAAGCTACATTCGAGAGTCATGCAAATTTTATATTTTCAAATTTTTTTAACAACTTTCGAAATTTTTGACAAATTAAATTACTTAAACTAAATGCCTTACACGTTCTTTAGACTGATTAAATATTTAATGATATAGGAACAAAATACACAGGCTATTGAGAGAGAAGGAAAACGAAAGATCAGCCTTACATTTCTTGCCATTTACAAGCAGCTTTCTTTTTAATTAGCACATTTCAAATACTTTTGCTGTCTACCCATGATAGATATGACTCGTGACTATTCGCATTTCAGATCTTTGTCTTCCTTCTCATCATTTTGTATTTCTTGCTCAGCAACACTTTTTTTATGTTAGAACGGCAGTTGAAGAAAAGAAATTGAAGAGAAAAAAATCTTACAACTTTTCACACTTAATTCTTGGGACTATACAATAAAATATATCGCGATTGAATGCGCTGGATACACTACAGGATTACTTTTTATACAACAATTTTTTACTCTATTACTTCTTTTCTTCTTATAGAATTGAACCACTGAGAAAATATCGGGTGTATTTTAACTCTTAATTCGAAACACTATTCAGTACATATTTGCATTCTTGCCGATTATTAATTCATGAGTCTTGTTTCCAACATAATTAGACATGCCAAAAAGTTTATATATTTTTCCAGTTTTCCCTTCTCAATTGGTAGTATCCTAATTACAAATTGCATTTTTTTCATTTTGTCACCTTTCGATAATCAAACTGGTTAATCTTCGGTAAATAGTTAGTGTTTCCATTAGCTTAAAATTCTGCAGCTGACTTTAATCCACGTGATCAGTCAAATTGCTATTTTGCCTAAAATTATATATTATGCTGTGCATGTTCACTTTTCACAATTAGTATGAGAGTACTTGTTAAAAACATTTTATCACTTATTCGCATTTATCTTATAACTAGTTATGTAATATTATTCTTAGACGAAGATCTATAAGTGTATTTCAGTCAACTTTAACTAGCTAGTCGGTGGAAAGAGCTGTACCTCATTGATTTCCTGTTGCACTAAATGCATGAGCTGTCGACAATAGTTATAGATGGGTACAATCGCGAATTCCTTACAATTTTAACATCTCCTGAAGCGTATTTCATATAACATGTTTGTAGGAAAAAAATTAATTACATTGAATCAGAGATCTGATGACCTATCTGGATATACGAGGAAGACTTAGCTCTAGGAATTTTACATCGTTTTATGTGTGCGCTTCGATGATTCCTACTTTCGCAAATTTATACTTTGTTTTAAAAAGAATTGATTTAGCATAGCCTTCAGACATTCAGACTCAATAATCTAACTGGAGTTCAGTTTTAACTTCGACTTTAGGCTCCGTTTTCACAGCATCTGTGTCGAAATCCAATACCAAGAGTTTAGTCTCTTCGGTGCCGTTACGGCTGCCAACGGCGCAAACTAGTTTTGTTTCGGACGCACGAATTCTCCACACAACTCCTCCGCTGCCTCCACTACTTAAAGAAACTAGATTGCGAACGAAGTCACCTGAAAAGAGAGAGAGAGAATTTTTCTTTATACAAGTCATGCATCAATCGAAATTAATTTCTTAGCATGTCTCTCACTTACCGCTTCTGATATCCCATAATTTCACAGTTCCATCGTCGGAAGACGTGATGACAAATTTATTAATTAGCTGAAGACATGTCACAGCACTGAGATGCTTATGCGCTCCTGCAAAGTAATAATAATATTGCTAATCTGCACAGGCCACAGATTACCTCTCCTCTTACCCCAATAACTTTACTTGACATACCTGATAACGTAAGAAGGCACTGGCCTGTAGAAATATCCCAAATTTTAACAGTCGAATCAGCATTCCCAGACACAAGCAGATTGTCTCTAAGTTCCATGCCAGAAGTTAAACTCTGATGTCCCATCAGGGTATGCTTACACGCCCCAGTCTCCACATCCCAAACCCTAATGCTAGTATCCAGTGAGCCACTGACGACATGAATACCGTCAAACTGCAATGAATGAATTAAAACAATTGTGCAAACTGAAATCCAAAAATAATTACAAAGTCTGAAACATTTAATTAGCTTTACCTGTAACGAATAAACCCTGTTGGTATGACCCGATAACTGATGCAAACATTCTTCACGTTCTGGATCCCAAATTCTAACCATGTAATCGTATGCTCCGGACACAACCAAGTGGCCATTATACTGGACACAACGTACGGCAGCCATGTGACCAACGAGGACATGAAGACACTCGCCTGTTTCCACATCCCACATTCGTAAAGTGGCATCTCTTGAACCACTTACGACCCTAAAGTTAAAAATAGTCAGTTTTGCATTAAAGAATTAAATGCTTAAAGTTTTATGATTAAGTATAGTATCAACTCCTATAATGAGAATAATTCATGTAAATTCGAAACGACTTAAACTATATCAAATATTTTAGACATATATCTTACCGGTTTCCCGAAAACTGTAAACAAGTTATAACGTGATCATCATGCCCCTTTAAAATTTTATGGTCTCTGGTATCCTTCCGCTTCCAATTCATTTCCACATAGTGTTGCTTCATAAATGCTGCTTTCCATCGTGTATTAGGAACATCCGAGTTTGATGTGGAGGAGTTGTGTGCATTTGTGTTATTTCGACTACGACGATGTACTCGGTTCGACATGGCACTAAAGTGACCGATACCTGCCTCCTTGCATTTCTCACGCCAAAGTAAATTATCATCAGCTAAAATTCGCCAGTACTTGCATGTCTGCGCAGCTCGCAAAAGATCTCGCGGATCCAGAAAATTTAGCACGTAAAGTGCCAACTAAAATATCAAACAAGGATTAAATTAATCATCTTAATTTTATAATAAATAGCAAATCACTCAGAAAAACATACCTCTTTAGGCAATAAAGATATGAAATCACGCTGAAATTGCGGCTCAATAATTTGCATCATGTGCCGCACTTGAGTCGCTTCGCAGAGGTCAATGAGCTCTGAGATAGCCATCAGTCGTTCTGGATGACTCCAACCCTAAAATTACATATTGATTATTAAAATCATTTTCCATTTTAAGCTATTCATCTTTACTTATTTGAAATAACTAATTTCATTAAAGACTCACAGAAAAAATTTGAAGCCACTCTCCCAAGCGTGGGGGAGGATGAGCCTTTGAAGGAATTATAGACCGAACGCTACTTCCACTAGGGACGGAAGAACACGCTTCACCAACAGATTCGTCAATATTACATGAGTAAGGGCTTCCTTCTTGTCCTTCATCATATACTTCCTCTCCCACAATTTCGCAGTCATCTTCCGGACTGTCAAGTTGTTGATCCTCGATGATCCCATTTAAACCAGAGAACCTGGAAATAAAATTGTAATTAATTATCTTTATAAATAACAATATTCGCATCATGGCTTGGTCCCTTCACACAGTATAAAACATTACTCATACCACCTAACCTTTCCGGGTTTGAATGTGAAGCGATGCAATTCAAAATGTCTTTCAATGGGGACAAAGAAGCTAAATCGCTTTTCTTTGGCGTTGCCATATTTAATATTTAATCGTACTTTAATCAAAGTTTTACCAATAAATAATTTTTATAAATATAAAAAATCCGATTTAAAAAATGCTCTCGAGAATAAAAATCTATCTCAACTCTACAACGCGGCGGTCGCTTCAAGAATGCCACCAAAAATATTCTCGCAAGGGAGCCAAAAGCCTAAAAAAATGCTACTTTTATACATTTCTCAGATAATCTTCATTCTACATGTAAATTTTAATATATCCTTATCACATCTGCCAATTTTACCTTCGCTTTTTATAAGGCGGCTCTTCCAACATTCTATTCTATGGTAACTGTAAACTTGCAAACTTAAAAATTCCTTACAATGTCCTTACAACTTTCTTGCCTGCCTTGTCTTGGGATACTGTCTTGTCTGACAACCGCCTTCCTAATCCAATCTACCTTTTACACCAACTGCTTTACTTATCAACGAAAGCCTAATTCCAATCCAGTCCAGCATTTCCTACCAAATCGAAAATAATCAAGAACCACCTCGACCTACCTTTGCTATCTTGGTGAAAACGTTTCATATGTAAATTTATTTCATAGTTAGCCTGTTTAAGAGTGTGCAAGTTAAACTGGACGTTTTTAAATCATTTTTTATCAATTTGAAAAAATCTAATCTTCATAGCCAGAAAATCTACTAAACACGTGCATCGCTTTCATGAACCACGTGCAGACGATAAGCTTGCTAGAGAGAACGGAATGCAACAAAGACTGACATGTGACACGGGTCACCAATAGTAGCCGTGTCAACTTGTACTTGAAGCATTGAGTAATCGGCGGCTGCTATGAATCTGCCAAATCTAATGGTTTATAGCAAAAATTTTGCACTTTCCGAATGATTCGATTTGGGCACATGGGCAGTACGTTTTTTACGGTTTGAGAATATCAGTGATTAGTTTTAATAGTTTTGATTAGTTTGTAAATTCAGTGAAATTATTTGGATAACGTGGACAGTGTTTAGAATTTAAAATTAATCTGTGAATCTGTGAAAAACTTACTCTTCAACGTCATCATCAGTCACCGGCTTCTTCAAGGGTAGGGCTTCATCCGGAGAATCCACCACCATTTCGCCCTTTCGCTTCCGCTGAAAATAAAAATCATATTTAGTAAGTTGTCGTATTAACGTAAATAGTTTATTAATTACTGGTTGTAAAAGCCATATTTGAATAGAAATAATTAGTGACACTTTAGTTGAATTGGGACTAATTCAATGATTGGTGATTTGTGATTGTCATTTTCTAATCTTTTAAAATCGGTCTTATTTTCTAGGTGGTTTGGTGGATGCTGCTGACAGCAACGAACCTGACATCCCTTTCGGACACTGACAATTTGTAAGTTGTAAATTGCTACATTATTAATTATAGATTTTGGCTTTAAAAAATTCCACTGTCAACTGTCAACTGCTTTTATTACCTTGCAGGCCTCATTAGAACGGACAGGAGTAAAAGTCAATATAGTTCGTCGCGTGTATCGCCGTTTGGAAGTAGTTGAGCTCATACCAAGGTCAAGCTTTAGGTAATCAATTGAATTTTTAAATGTAACTGTAATTGTTTCCAAATCAAAAGTAATTGACACCGCCGCCTTTTCTTCCTAACCTACCAGTTGTCTAGTGTTCTAGTTATTCCCGACTGATTTGGTTGAAAGAAATTGCGTATTTAGCTTAATAACTTCATTCTCAAGAATGTTCAAGGTTCTTTGGCAGGTTCGAATTCTTTGGAATCTTATGATTTACATTAAGCTTTGTAGCTAATGATCATATGAAATTAATCAGGATTATATCTAATCAATCAATGTACGAAGTCTAACTGGAAACGGCATTCGCCACATTAATTATGTTTGAATAAGGACTTTGAGTTAATTCTAGTATCTTGAATGCCTATTTGAAATTGTAGACATTCGTTAAGCTTACCAAAGCACCTTCTGACTACGTAGCTATTTTGCTTTGAGTGCAACATAACCTTTCTTTTGACCTCAACTTTAGTAGACAGTCTATTATTTGTCTTGAAAGAGTTGACGATGGTGGTGTCTGGTTATCAAACTGTGATTTTGTTTATTGGCTTATCTTTGCTGTAAACTGCTGCTTGCCTTGGAAAATATGACAAGTTTTGCTTGAAATATGGGCAGCGTACAGCATTCATATGAGTTTTATTTTGTTTTATATTTAAACCATTCATCACAAGCCTGATCTTTGTTGCTTGGCTTGATGAAAACTTGTTTTTTTCGTTAAGTTAGCGTCCAGCTTTTGTGCATAAAAGGCTAAATTTACAAATTTATGTTAGGATTATGTAATTAACTTACGACTGGAGATGATTTGAGACCATCAACAGAAATGCAGCTTCGAGATGTTGACTGCTCATTCTCGTCCTCTGCCGAATTTGCGAAGTTGAGGCAAATAGGTATATGATTATCATGCTCTTCAATCGATTCAGTGTCTAGTGCATTGTCGCAGCTGAGATCCTCATCATTTAAATGCTCCATATCCTGGCTTTCGAACTCTTCATGTTTGTGAAGAAGTATGTTGAGTTGCGGAGATGGTATTTGTTTCTCCAGTAACCTCTGTCGTTGTAGTAATCTGCTACCTTTACGCTTTCCTCCTGAAGGTCCACCTAACCGATTGCTTTGTCGCAGTCGATTGAGGTGGTGGGAGGTTGGGCTACTTGGGAAACAACTGCTGGTGGTGTCATCAATATCATTTATACTACTACATTCTTTAAAAGTCTTATCATCAGATTGAAGGTGAAGCTTATCCGTTGAACCGTTTGTGAACATGTCTTCTACATCACTTGACTCGGAATGATCAGCAGTGTCCATGATGACCTGAGGTTCGAGCTCCTCGTCGAATCGACGAGTTTCTGTACAATTAGGTTCTAACTGGCCTATAAAAAGTTGCTCGTCGAAATCATCAGGACCGAAATTATTTCTAGTTTCGTCCGCCGGAGTTTCAAACTGCGAAAATTTGGCACGTGAGTTCGAAGTGGTGTGGAGTAGTTGGGGCTCTTCAGCGGAACCATTATTGCCGTGAAATGGAGACGGTAGTTTGTGTATGGGGGATGATATGCTTTCCATTATTATGTGGTGGGAGTGCTCAGTGACAAATTCGGTCTCACTGTTGGTTCCACTGGATGTGCTATTGCTATCACCTCCTACGCCATCCTCATCCGAAACTTCTACGCTGGATTGTTGCTGATTGTGTGAAGCGGACTGATGGCTTGTTGAAGAAATTGAGTCCATGACAGTTGACACTTTCTGTGAAAAGAAAATATAACCGTTATTTTCATAAATCCACAATTGGTAGTTATGTCAATTGGGGAAAGGGACGTATATCTCCTTTCAAGTAGTGCAGTGCACCAGACAATTATATTGTCTTAAATTTAAAAACTATATCTCAGTTCAAATTAACTATTACTTGAGAACTCGAAACTGAAACTGTATTGGTTTCACCTTCCAAATTTGAATGAAGGAAAGTAGCGAATCTGTTCTTGTAATTTTGATAATATACGATGAATTATTATTAGTGTTTAAATAATATTTATGTTCATTCATGAATTTTATCAATGTCTATTCAACTACTAATATTTGTCCTTGCTTTGTGTTTTGCAGTTACTTAACATCTCAAGGAACGGATTAACGGAAGCCAATATTCGTATTCCAAAGACACGCTGAATTTTATTTGCTGTTAGTAAATGTCGTAATTTGGGTTAGGTTTTTATTGTGAAATTCTAGTATTATTTATATAAAAGGCGTTGTTTAAACATAATTATTTTTTCAAGGACACACTTCACTTACGGTCAACTTTTATGGACACTTTGAAGTAAACGAGGAAGCTGTAACGGATTCACTGTTGAAAATGGGGTTCAGATCTGACGAATTCCTAAACGTAATAACAGGTTGTGCTGGAGAAGAGGGTTTTGGAAAATGTCTACTCACTTAATTAATCGATTTATACTGGCCTTTGTTACTTGTACCTAGTCTACTGATTGCCGTCCACCCTCCACATTTACAAACTATTTGATTTGTGCACATTAATTAATTTGAAACTAGTTTGTCGTGTTAATCAGAAAAATATTATCATGTCCTGGTGAACGGGTTCCATTGAAAAAGTTATTTTGGGGGATTAGACCTGTTATTTTCTTTTTAGTTTTGGTTCTTTCTTCGCGTTTCTCATACCACTTTATTAGAGGGAGGAATCTTTGTACTTTAATAGTATATTATACATTTATTTTATGGGAATAGGATGGTATGGTGTGTGCAATAGTTAAGCCTTTTAGTATTATCGAGATTCTAAATTTACTTATTTCTTTTTTCCTTGTAATCCTTCATACTTCTTTCCTACTAGTTATTTATTAGTGCTAGCAACCCTTAATTGTGAAAAACCTTTGCTTGTTTGTGTCCTCTGTGTTATGTGAAGGTATTCTCATTATAAGCTCATGCTTGAAATACCTGCCTCGTTGCAGCTTATGTAGCCTTCATTTTATGGATTAACTTCAAACTCATGGGAAAGATGACCTAAGTATCGAAGATCCGTTGGGGCATGGGTGTATATTGTCAGTTTCCTTTGTTATTAGCATGGTTTATTTTGCTGTTGCTGTTTGGGGTTTGCTTGTGCACCTGAGAGAATAGGGAAATATTATGTTCATCTGCTCTCAGACCGAGTTGCAAGAGCTTTCCATTTTTTCAACAATTCTTGGGATGCATCCCAGACAAAATGCCAACTCTTTAACGTTTGGTGGTCTCACGACCAGTATGTTCAAGATATGAAAAGAGTGTTTCCACAGTTTTATTATGTGGATTTGGGATGTAGGGGAAACATACAGCCATTTGCGATTAAATTTGAAGGCCTGATTTTATGCCTCTGGTTATGAGAAGAGTGTATGTTACAGTTGAAGTATGTGTGGAGATGCTTGCATGGCTTGTTATGCAGACAAAAAATTTCATGCTGAATAGCTAGGATTTCATAGGATGTAATATCGCATTGTAATATGAATATCTAGAGTTACGAACCATGATTCTGATTGTTTTTACGAGTGAGTATGAAAATATTATTTAATAAGAAAATGTTCATGTGCTTTTCAATCCCTAGTACACATTTTAATTGCCCTTTGGAGCCGCTTCTATTCGAATATTTGGCCGTGGATAGAGTAATAGTAAATGACTAGAGAAGGAAGATCGTGTTAGGGATTCACAGTAAGTACAATTCAATAGACTTGGAAGAGCATGTGAGTAGTCGGACTAGGTTTTTGTCGGCATTTGGGTGTTGTGTCGTGTGCGTGTCTCATTTTGTTAGTGTAAATAAATTTATTAGCTAAATGATGACCATCAAACCGTAGAAATTAAAAGATAATGTAATCAATGCATGGTTTAGTCCCAGCATCTCGAGACATCACTTTGGAAAGGTAGAATTTGCACAGAAGTTAAAATTTGAAGAATATTTTTCTATGTGTGGAGGATTCAAGTGGTTGGTTTGTTTGGTTAGATGACAGTTGCTTTAGATGTTTTATTAGTGTGGTGACTACGAATTGTAAAGTTTGTTTCAGAGGAAAGTAAGATAATATATTTCTTTATTAAATTCTAGTGAGAGTACGTAACCGATTGGAATCCATGGGTGCTGGGCAAACAAAGGTATTATTTCTTGAGATATAGTTTAATCATTAAATGTTTTGTATAAAACATTTGGATTTGATATTCTAGGGAAGGAAGCAACACGCCGGTGTTGCCAAGCCTTCGGACGGAATGTCAATTGACCTGGATCTGGTCCCTGTAAGAGTGGAGAATGTCCGCATTAATGGATTAAGTAGAACGAAGGATGACTATGTTTGGCAAAGTGTTCAGGAACTGTTCAAAGCATCAACATTCAATGAGGTAGCTATCACTTTTATACTCCCATTTCAAATTAAATATACATTTAATTCACGCATTAGTTTTGACTGTGATTAATATTTGTCTGCAGCTCGTCTTTAAAGCCAGCGTAGTCCAAAGCCGGCTTCAAAATTTGGGATGTTTTAAGGACGTCGGTATTATAATCGATGTTAGTGATGCCTCACCGGATGGATATGAAGTGAGTACAATTGCATTGCAGAGATCACACATTTTTAGCAACCAGTTTACAGTACGAAGTAATCTGTTAAAAATTCCAGGTCATTTACAATGTTCGGGAGAGCGGAAGATTTGTTGGTGGCATCAATACCATGATTGGTGCAAATGAGGGATCTCTGGTGTTGGGTTGTCGACTACCAAATATTTTGGGCAGAGGAGAACGAATCAGTTTGGAGCACACAATAGGTTCGGATTCCAACAAAAGCTCGTTACTTACTGCCATTAAGCCTCTTGGAGGTGCTTGGAATGCCGAGTAAGAATCCAGAAAAATGAACCTCAAGTTTCATGTGATGCTTAAAATGAATTGTAAAAATGTTCATTATATTTACAGCGTGTCAGCAACTTTGTTCCACCACAAAAACCCTGCGTATTGGTCCAGTTATACGGTTTTTAGTTCTGGAGGGTTGCTGGATTTTGCCTTTGAGTCAGCTCAAAAAGTAAGCATAGTATTAAAGTATTATCATAAAAATGAATGGTAATATTAATTGTATGAATATTAATTATTAGGTTAGACATAATATGCAATGGGAAGGTGCTTGGCGACAGTTGGAAGCTTCGTCTAGACAGACATCATTCGCGGTTCGTGAACAAAGTGGCCATAGTTTTAAGTCATCTCTTAGGCATATTATGACTGTGGACCATCGAGATAATCCAATTTTTCCTTCGTCTGGAGTTCTCTTGAAACTTGTGCAAGAGTATGCTGGACTGGGTGGAGATGTTGCGTTTGTGAAGCATGATTCTGAGCTACAAGCAAACATACCACTGCCTCAAAATTTAGTAAGGAAACTGAGCTTTATGACATAACATATTTTATTAAATATTAAATTTCTGATATCTAAATTTATATTAAATATTATTAAATATATAGGTTCTTCAAGGTGCACTACGTTTTGGCGTACTGCGTCCCCTTGATGCAAGATCGAACACTCTTAATATAAGTGATCTATTCTTCGTTGGTGGTCCACAAACTGTCCGAGGGTTTGAAATGAAGAGCATTGGCAATAGAAGCGGAAATGATGCACTTGGTGGAAAGGTAGAGTACTTTTTAATTGCACAATATGATTTTTCTGTGTTTTGCCAATGTTTTATTCTATATCTCTGAATCAACTAGGCTTATTGGGCAACCGCTCTACATCTTTATGCGCCATTACCATTTGGTTTTGGACGGGGTTCGTTTGGAGAGTACTTCCGAACGCATGCTTTCTTTAATGCAGGAAATATCAACGATTCTTCATTTAATAGTAAGTACAAATATCCTGATTTATTAACCGGTTCGTGACCACTATTAAATATTTCATTGCTAATTTTGAAAATTCTTTTTAGCCGAAGACTTTGCCCAAAGCTTCCAGACAATGCTAACAGATTTTAGGGCATCGTATGGAATAGGACTTGCGATAAGACTCGGACAAATAGCAAGAATAGAGATAAACTATTGCTGGCCATATAGATTTTGTAAAGGAGACCGCCTTGTTAAAGGTGTACAACTAGGATTGGGTGTTGATTTCCTGTAGCATTCATTCGAGATTTTAAGTGATTATTTATTTTAACGTGCTTTGAGAGATAAATGGCCACAGTGCTTGAGAGAGATTTTTGTTCCAATATAAACTATATAGTCAACTGATTTCAAATGTTCCCCGTTAAAAAGTCGAAAATGTTCCGAGTCAGTAAATATAATGTCAAAGTGGCGACAAGTCAAACACTGAAAATGGAGTTTGACGTTGCTCCGATTCCGTTATTGTGAATGTAGTTTATTTATCCGTTTAGTTAAAAAAAAATAAAGAACAATGAAAGAACTTATGCCGGATTATTTTATGATTTATTGCAAGAAAGTCACATCACATTTTCATCACTTTGTATCCATGCATTACTCTAATTTGCAAAAAAGGTACGAAAAATGTTCATTTTCATTAGACATGGTTAATGTTTCAATAGTCAGGCGGATTTTTCATGTCAGTTGTCAATCAAAATATTTTTGGCAGCTCTAATCTATGATGAAAGCCGCTTCCGGCAGTCGGACTTTAAATCATCACATATTTTTTGTTATGGCGCATGTTACCCATAACAAATGTGGTAGCTCTCATGGCATTGTCTACTTTGTTTATGCCGAACTGGTAAGGCTGCCATCCTTGACTCCATTACACTTTGAATTAATTAGTTATTTTGATTTAAAATGGAAAGCCTCAAGCATCTAATAATTTTATACCTCTCCACTTTTCATGCCAGTTGTCAATCAAAATATTTTTGGCAGCTCTAATCTATGATGAAAGCCGCTTCCGGCAGTCGGACTGTAAATCATCACATATTTTTTTGTTATGGCGCATGTTACCCATAACAAATGTGGTAAGTAGCTCTCATGGCATTGTCTACTTTGTTTATGCCGAACTGGTAAGGATGCCATCGTTGAATCCATTACACTTTGAATTAATTAGTTATTTTGATTTCAAATGGAAAGCCTCAAGCATCTCATAATTTTATACCTCTCCACTTCTCCCCTCTTATTGCTCAAACGATCCGATTTTGTAACTTTATTGTTTATACCATCAACATCCTGTGCACAGTGCATAACATTTTTGCGTAATTAAATCGAGAAAGATGCATCAGGTATTTAGCTTATTGGATTGAAGAACAAGTTACTACATAGTACACCTACTATTTCCCTTGAAAAATCTCAATTTTTCTCTTCTATTATAAGAATAAATGCTTTTTAAAGTCATGATCCCCGTGAAAAGGAAGTTCTTGAAATGCATGCTAATCCATATCATCAGAGAGGGTGTGATGACTTGATGATGAGAGGAGAGAAACGGGAAGCTTAATAGGAATTAATAAGGTATAAAAAAAAACAACTCAGGTAGTTTTCTACCTTCCTTTCTCTCTATCCAATTATATCTTCGTTCATTGTCAGTTTTTTTTATTAACTATTGTTATTACCTTAAGCATGAGATTACTTAACCTTTAAATGAACTTTTTTTCAGTTTTTCATTCATATTTTTCTTCTCTGTAAAAGCAACGGTGGATTAGAGAAATATTCTCTCAAGTGAAAGGAGCAGAGATTGATGAGAGAGTGTATAGCTTTCATGAGAGATAAATACCATGGGCCAGCAACAATAGTTGAGAATTGTTGTGATGAGAGAGAGAGAGGCTCATCCTCTTTATTTGTACGCCCAAGTATGTACGATGATATTTGATTGAAAGGAGTTATTCCGAATAAGTTTAATGAGTAGGTAATACGTGTGAGTTGTTGGTAACTGTAACTGTTTATTTTAGCTGATTGAAAGTGTTGAGTGGAATAGTTTGATTGAGGAAGGTGGAGATTGTGATATAATTGGGGACGGATTTCTAGAGAAGGTATGTCAAATGTCAAATAATTAGAATGAGAGAAATAATTTTGGAGGATTTAGTAACCGGTGTGAGTTGAATGGTTTAATTGATTAAAATTGTTTTATAGGACATTTAGGTAATTGACTGAAGCAAATTCACAGCCAAAATGAGTGAGCTTGTTTGGGGAATAAAGAACGGGGATATCGAGCAAGTTAGGGAGATTGTTGAGAAGAAGGTAATTATTTGTGGGGATTAATTGTAGATTTATTTTAAACTTTGTGTTAATTGTTTGTACAGGGGATTAATATCAACGAAGAAGTAGATGGTCGACCGCCCATTCTATATGCTGCAGATTATGGCCAGTTAGAGGTCATTGATTATTTGGTTGCAAAAGGAGCTAATGTTAATGTGAGTATTTAACAGTGGTATTGGTGGTAGTGGAAATCGGAAATAATTTGAATTCTAAACATTTCTTAGGCAACAGATAAGCATGGAATTAGTCCCCTTCTCGCGGCAATCTGGGAGGGTCACACAGCTTGTGTTAAATTGCTTATCCAAAAGGTACTTTACGACCTTTAAGTGTTACTTTTAGTGTCCTTTTGTGCATTTGATATCTGACTATTGAATAATTTCTTTGATAATAGGGCGCATCTACAGAAGGTAAAACGCCGGACGGGACTTCATACGTGGAAGCAGCGGAAAAGGAGGAAATCAGAAGCCTTTTGAGATAAATACGATTAGCCACAAGACATTAAAAATTTCGTCATGACAAATGAAATACTAATTAAGGGCTAGTTTAGGTTAGGTTCTGTTTCTTGGGAGAAATTATGGGTAAATTTTACTACAAATTTGTATACTTTCATAATATTTTGTTAGATTTCGGACAAACACTAACGCGTAAATAGTTAGCTAATAATTCTTGATAGTTAATTTAATTTCAATCTTGCTTTGTATTCTGAGTCATTCAAGATGAAATTCGAGGAGATGCTGCTGTGAAGAAATGTATATATTTTAAGTAATCTAGGAAAACTAATTAGGAAATATGACGTGCATTAACCAGCCGGTGGACTTTTAGTTTAATCACTTGTTAATCACAATACCAATATCTGTTAATTACCAATACTAATATTAGATAATAATGACGATGGTATTCACCGTATTCCGGAATGCCTCATACCATCTTAATGGTCTGATTTGGTCTCACTACTAGAATTTTTTTTAGATTTTTGCTTATATTGATAATTGAAAGTCAAAATAAATAGTTGGTTTTCATATGGTAATTGATATGAAAGAAAGTATTATGACAAATTAGTTATTCTGATGATTTAGTTCAAGATTATCTACCAAATGTATGCACCCAGTCTTTTTTTTGTTAATTAAAAACTAGTCGTGTTAAGGTATGTCGATCCTAGCAAAAATCTTTCTAATAGACAAATTTTTTAATTGGGAAAATTGTTCTCTAATGGTAGGGATAGTCACAAGTTGGCAAGACAAATAAATACTAGGAACCTTTGGCTGTGACCGTAGTGTTGTTGAGGGGCTTTTGCTTTCTAATCAGACCAAAAGATTGCCTTCGTAAAAACTTACTAGTGCATGAATAATTTATCTTAACTTTAAACTAGATTCGAAAAGCTAGCGAGAAGACGACTAATTAATAATAAAATAGTTGGAAGTGAAGTGAACAAGTGCTGGAGAGAGAAATTAGGTAAATGTTGGTGTCATCGCGTTCATTATATACTGATGTAGACTAGTTGAATTATGTAATATCATCACATCAGTAAACGATTGTTAAGTGCATTCATATGCCATGTATAATATCTAAATAACGTAGATGAAAATGCTTTGCATCCTCTTAAGTTATGAAAACTTAAGCTCGTCAATCGTTATTGTTTTTGTACATTTTATATCGTGATTCGTGATAATTGTGACGTCATTTTGAAGGTTTCAATGAAATAACACGAGGTATTGTTCGAAAGTGGTTTGTGATTTTAAAATTTTATTTTTCATAACTCATAAGATTCTCTGTGAAGCATTTCTTGCATGCCATTTTAGACATGGAATGTTCAATTTTCATGATCAAATTTAATAAGTCATAGTTGGAGGAAAAATCATGTTTTATTCTATGAATGATTAAAAGGTTCCCACTTTTGCGTGTGGAAACGCAACGTTTTCTTGGCAGTAATGCGTAAACATTTAATTGTTTAATGCCAACTGGCAGTGCATGTGACTGGTACATTGTGACATAAAGTGGTTATCAAACATGATTTTAAAATTACAATGGAAGAAATCAAAACATGAACATTTCTTACTATTTATTTATTTTAAGCCATTTGATAAATGCGAAAAATGGTACATTTCTCAATAAAAATCGTTGTTTTCCTGGTATTATGGAATTTAACAAAATTTCCTGAGGAAAAGCTTGTTGATATTAAACCATCATCATTCTTTTGTTGCTTAACCCGAGAAAGGTGGGTAGAAAAAATGTCAACTGACTGAGATAGGTAAAAACAGGTAAAATATACTGTTGTATAAATTCTCGTGAATGGATCCAGATTGGGATTCAGAAATTAAAGTAAAAAAATTAAAGTAGTCGCCACTCAACGCATCTTAAATGCAAAACCTTTTTAAAAAATCACCCGAAATCTATTCGTGAGAAGATGTGCAAAGAAAGAAATAAAAACAGGTCATGTAAGTGAAGATCCCTCTTATGGAAGACGTTTGTCTAGAAAGGCTAAAAACTGAGTTGTCCTTAAGAAATGAATAGATTATCACGAATTTTCATGAAACTATTTATTGCTTGGCTGGGCCAACTGCTTGAGTTCCAGCAGGAGCAGATGCGCTAGAGCTTCCTGGGCCTGCATTTGGAGCAGAGGGGACCTCAGGGTATTCCAATGTTACACCTTGTTCACATTCAAAAACTGGGCAGCATCCTGGGAAATCGGCGGTCTTGTTGGTCTTGTCAGAGAGCTTGCATTTTGGGTTTGGTTTTGGGAGTGGGCCACAGTCCTCAACCAATTCCCAGAGACGTCCCTAGAAATTATGAATCGTAGAATAAAAATCAAAAAATATTTTCATTGCTAGTTTTCACAAACCTGTTGTGCAACGCAGGTTGACTTTCCACAGAAAGGCTTCAAGTCCCAGGATGCACCTGGCTCAAATGTAGCGCATCTTGTTGAAGCAAAGCAAGTTCCAGGGAAATCTAAATGAAATAATTCGAATATGACGTTGGGCATGATTATGAAATAAGCAAACGCTTAACTAACCTCTAAGGACATCAGCAGGAATAAGTCTTTGGAAAACAGTTGGGCGATCCACATCCTTATCCTTGGCATCTTGTGTCCAAGCAACGGCTACAAGAGCCATGATCAAACAAGCAACAGCCTTCATGGTGAATTTCTGTAGAAAAATGGAACACAATGTAACAAAACACTTTTACTTCTCCACTTGTGTAACATTCAGAGATGACATTAATTTCTTATTAAATTTGCTCTCAATCAACCACTCTATGACTTTTACAAAATTAGATTCACTTCCTGCATACATTTACGGAAATTGCATGGCAACTGGTTTCTTATCATTCTTGTTCCCTTCAAAACCTTTAAAAACTATCACAATCATATCGATAATGAATTATTTACGAAATTAAGGGGACCGGTTTCTCTTTCATTTTTAGTGATCGTTATAAATCCATTTCAGATTATATCACTCCAAATCGATTTCCTACATTATCTAATTAACCCTTTTAGTACTCTAGACTTTTTCTCCTAGATTTCATCTAAATCCTAACAGTTTCATAGTGCCCCGAGTAACTACCTAGTAAAAATACTTTAATTTATTTAGCTTCGGAGCACTTTCAATCAACTTTATAGAAATGACACTTTCGAAATGAAATTATTTGTTAAGCACTTACATTAAACTGTGAGGAACTGTGAAGCTCAGATTTCAGACAAAGTGTTGAGAACACTGAATATGAGTGAAACTGAAGAGTGGAAAGAGAGGTTTGACGATTGTTTACGCGACTGCTCCGCTTTTATATCTCTCTGTGAGCGTGGTTCGTCTATGTCGCTTCAAGCTTGCTTGCCTCCCTACTTTATGTAATCACAGATCACACAATTACCCTCAGCAATGCACACATCAACTCACTCTCTTTAAATGAGAAAAATTATCAAGCTAGTCACCATTACCTTTTATGCATTTATTAACTTTGGGTTGCAGAAAATTAGCATTAAATTCATAAACTGCATCAATGCATTTTAATTCTGTGGTGATAATGAGTTGCCTTGTAGCGTGGTAAAGATGCATAACTGTCAATGTGGATGGAGACTTCAAAAAATTATAGTGGTAACACACCGGTTACATATTCAATATCGGCCGAGTTCTCACTTCGCATTTTTACTCATTTCAAGAATTAATTTCTAAATGTGATTTTCGTACACGAACGGTCACTTATTATCCATTGAGAAAATGCATCAATTATTTTAAAAGCTGTTACTACTTGTTGCAAATGAGTTATCAATAAAATGCTATATGGCATGTTTTATAGTATTGATTTTTCTGCTTCGACCACTTTGGTGGCTACATATTCTCACATCTTCCCACCTCTCAAGACGATTTGATGAGTATTATTAAGAAATATGTGGAAAAGGTATCAATTTTTCGCATTATTGACTTTTCAAAATTACTAGAACAATCCATGTGATTAATTTCTAATGTAAATGGGCGACGTGTAGTCATGCGATGGTTGTTACCTTTGTTGAAGATTCTGAGATAATCTTGACATAAGTTTGGTGACAACTAAAGCCAATTAGATTAACATTTTAATGAGGAATGCTCAAAGTAATGAATGTTGATTGCAAGTGTTAAATCACATTAACTTTGTATAGGTAAAACATAAGCTTTTAATTTTAGTTTACAATTAAAATGCGCCTAAGATTTGTGCGTTTGACAATTTCATGCAATTTAGTCCTTTAATTTTACGCACAATCTAGTTATAATATCAGCGTTTCTTTCCGCTCAATGATGGCTAATTTGTTGTTATTGCCTTTGGCATAAACACTTAATTTTACAACGAGAACATATTCAATTATCTTCACAATCTGTGCTCATGGTTGCGGTAGGTAAATTGTTAACTTAACAAATTAGTGGTTTAATCTATTAGCCATTTTCTTTCGTCAAGTTTTCTGAGGAAATGCCAAGTAATGTATGAAGACTTGTGTAATAAGTTTTAAATGCTAAGATTAATCTAGCAATGCCAATGGTTGATGGAAATATGAAAAATATTTTGTTACTTGATAACTGTACGCATTTTGCATAATTCCTCTTAAACTATCTGCATCCATACCACAAAAGACATTTTCAGAGAATGTGTCTATTTCAGCCTACTTTAGACTTCTGGTTTCATATTAGCTTCTAAAATAATTGACACTTTTTATGCTGATATTAACGAGTAAAATGAAATGAGCCGCACATTAATAAAT
>JAHZMU010000488.1:0-30577 GCA_027743725.1 Rambutsinella grinnellia | reverse complement strand
AATAAAAGTAGAGATTTTTTCGGCACGATTATGACGGAAATGAAGAGGATGAGGAGATGTCGTACGTTTCTAGATCTCTGCCCTTCCCCTCTTGATATACAGGTGGGGAAGGTAAATTACTCCATTTTTATATAATGGACTATGTATGACGCATTAAGAGATGAGCTATTCTCATTTTTTCTCATCAAGTTTTGCAAAATGCATTTGTTTCTGTCATTAAAGTAGAGAGGGACAAGTGTTATTGTGGCACGGATTATATGAACAATTTTCTTGTAATGAGCTAATTTAAATCTTTTTTAAAAAATAATTTCTTTTAGACATTTTAAATAATGAAAAAATTATAAAGAATGAAAGTTTTTTGGCCATTTTCACTTACGTCTCGCAACGTTTGCTCGATTCATTCTTAGAATTCTTAGAATCGAGTAGGCACTCACTCCCAAAGTTGCAAAAGATTTTAAAGAAAAAACATGTCAGTTTTATAGTAAAATTTAATTTTTAATTGAATCTAATTTCCAGCTCTTATCCTGTCACTCTGATACTTCCGCCTTGACACTTGATTAGGTAATGATGAGAGAGCAATTTTCTAATTTTCTTTTCATTCCTTTCAAAAAGCTAAAGCCTAAAATGGGGAAAGGGCGTAGCCTTAGCCTTCTCGCCTACGCATTTTCCCAATCGGGTTTGTGGCTTTTTCTCAACACAATAGATTCCATCATGATCCCTTTTCCCTTATCATTTATTAATAAAAATGGAGCATTCATGTGTCGTAATGAGAATTTTAAAATGGAAAAAGAGCCCATTGAAAATGTGCAAACTTCATCTCCTTTTTCTATAAAACTTATTTGAAATGTCAGAGTCTCATAAATTATTTAGTGAATATTCACAACTTTTTAGAGGAGAGAAAGTGGATCTTAAATGAAATTATTTCTATTTACATAAACTTTCTCTAGAATAGAAAGAGATGTTTGCGAATCAAAACCTTGTCCTTGTTTACACAGAAAGAAGCGGAGCAGCTCGGCCGGAGCTATCTATAATTTTTTTACACGACCAAACATTTTTTCCGTTTACATTATTCGATGCGGAACAAAATGGCCTATTTTTAATGTCAAATGCGCGTCATTCAAAGTAAATTAAAAGAAGAAGTTTACACGTTTTTATTAAAAATTTCTAGCCTCCTACGGTGAAGGGTAAACCACTCTCCCCATTCATTCCATCAAATTGAGTTTGACAAAAATGCTACCCTGATAGATATGACTTTGCCCCTTTCCAGAGAAAAGATGCCATGCAGAGTTATTGATTTGACGGAGGCGTTTTCCCCGCTTATTAAATTTTGATGAGTACACGAGAAAAATTAGTGTCTGTACTATGTCATGTCATTCGGTTGAAATTAACTTGTGGTCCCTTCACTCTCTTCTAATTTCAGCCGCTCCCTTTCTATCGCTACGTCATTAGCGGAAATACTTAACCACTTTGCCCCCATATCTCACATAAAACTTGTTTTGACCAGACAACCCACGCATTAAAATGCAAAATGGATCATAAATTGCAGTAGACCTGAAGTAATTGCGACCTTCCTATTACTTAAGACAATGCTAATCTTTATTATGAAAAATAAGCCATTTCCGCCTTTAAGATAATGAGAGTCGGTGGGTGGTAGAAAAATATAGGTGCTTTCACAATGAGAAGATGACTTGTGCATTTTAGTAAAAATCAATCAACTATCTACTATAATATATTTACCTTCAACACGACTCAGTTCACCCCACAGGAGGAGAAGCGTCAGTCCCACAACTGTGATTCTGGTGACGGTATCAGCTCCCCGCGTATTTCTTGTTATCGCCATTTCAATTATTATCTCTGGAAATAATCAGATTATAAATTTTAAAATCAGCTTTAAAAAATTCACGCCTACGAGAAACTTGATAGCTTATTCTGTAAAAAATAAACCATTCCTCTCCACATCACACTCACTTCCACTCTATTTCACCCAACTTTCTCTTCCCACATTCCCCCCAAGGGCTCCTAAGCCTATCTGGGGACTAACTACATCTTACACAAATCAACTTAAAGTTGCCATTCATCCAGGCAAATCCCCTCGAGCCCGACAAAACCCAAGTATTTAGCATAACGCTCTAGTAAACAAGTTTAAATGCTTACCTTTCGAAAAAAAGTGTAAATTGAGTGTGGCTTCTACCTAAAATGTTAGAAATGAGAATAATACTTGTTGATACGTGTCCAAAGAGAGAGTGAGTCTTTGCAAGTCTCTCTCCTAGCATTAAGCTTGGAGAAAGCGTCAGCAAACAAGCATTATGTAAAATGAGCATCAAACTTGCAAGGAAATAACCCATTCCACACGATCTTATAAAGAGTAAATTATTTTACAAAATAAGAAAGAAAAGAGCAATTTTTCGGGCTCGTTAGCAAATAATAAACATGAACACGCCCTGATCAGCACAAATTACAGGACAAACTAAATTATATGCTATTAACAATTTCTAGGAGAAAGGAAAATGATAACTTACACGAGAAGATGACGTAAAGTGAAAGTTGAGACGGTTTTTCTAGAAAGTAATTGTTAATGAGGGTGATGTCCCGGAACCAATTTACACTTCCGTCGGGGGTAATGGCAAAGATGAATGGCTTTCAATCACGCTTTTAAAAATTAAAAAATGCACAAATTTTATGAGAGATGCTATTAAAGTTTTAGGTGAAAGCGTCTCTTGTTTTCTCTTTTGTTTCGTACGAGAAGCAAATTGACTTGGAGAGTTTGTTAAGCCCGACTGAATTTTTCGCCCGTGGCCCTCCCCCTTTTATAGTTGGGAAAGTTGGGATGGATTTTAATAGATGATGACGGTAACATAATGGAAGTTGGAAGGGAAGCGGTGAGTCCTGCTATATTACATTATGGTGGAAAGGGTTGAGATGTGCTGTTCAAGCTATTCCATTCTTCTTGTACGATTTTACGAGGAAATTTTTGCTACTTTTTAATATGCAAATGACACATGTAGTTTTATGTAGGTGGATGGAAAGTAGTTCACAAGAGGATAGGTAAAGATATTTGTCAAAGAGTCTCTAAAGACTTGTACGTTTTTTTGGGGGAAATGGGTAATGTTGGATGAAGCTTAAGTTTGATATGATAAGCTTGATGGTTCTGGTTCTGCGGTGGAAAAATAGAATGACGTAATTTTGAGATATGGATTATACACCCCCGTCGTATGCTTATGTTTATGATTAGTATGATTGTTGAGACGTGCGTCAATTGCAATTTTATTCAGATGAAATGAAATATCTGGAGAGAAAGTAAAAAAGTAACGTAAAAAGAAGAGGAATTTGCGAGGACTGATAATTTTTCTTTATTAATAATTCATTTTAGTCATCCTTCGTAATTAACAAATATTTTAATTGAATTGTACTTACATTGTACAATCAATAGACTTCCAAAGAAGAGGAAAAAGGACAATAAAAAAGGCAAGAGCTTATCTGTGGCTTATGAGGCAAAACGATGTCCAAAAGGTGGAGGAGGAGGAAGACGAAGACAAACCATCGCCGAAAGGGAGACATCGAATCGAGCCAAAAGACGAAGCTCATGCAAGGCCCGTTAGAGAAGACATAATAAAAATAAAGCTCAAGCCATACTAGCCAAAAATCAATATCAAGTTCAAACTAACTTGCTTTTTCATGTAATAATAATTGTGTACTTACATTGTACAACAAATAGACAAAGAAAGGTAAGCAATTTAATTTAACTAATCGTAATTAATAATTAATTGTGGACATTTGTTTTATAAGTTTACCCCTTAGATCTTAAAACAATTCATTACCTTCATTGACATCGATTTCTTCGGCTCATGAAAAGAAAAGGCCTAGAATCAAACAGCGACATTCACTTCGGATTTTAATCTTTAACCTTAAAAATCATTAGCTTAATTGGCTATTAATTGAAAATATATTTTACTATCTTTAAGTAATTTTTCATAAAGAGCTACAAGCAACATTCCCTATTTCTGCTAATGAACTGATTCGGCGAGCTATTTTTTCAAAAAGTTTTGTACTCTTTCTCAAACTAATTTTAAATCATTTTAAATCATTCTTATAATAACTAATATTTTAATTGGATTGCACGTACATTGTACAACCAATAGAAATATAGAAATAATATATTAATTATTCAAAAATAAAGAAATTGACTGTTTCAATAAGAAGAGAGTTAACGAAGCCAATTACGACCCAGCTCATCAAACGAGTATTTACGTCTGAAGACCACACATGGAGACGCCGCAGAGACGAAATACGATGAGGAGGAGACTAGACAATAATGTGAGTGTTCCTTGTTCCATGTAGGATTAGAATAGTAGAAAGAAGGAAAATATGTCACTCCATCTCGTACATTGAGGTGGCGTGCTGTAAAAATAAAATAAAAATTGCTTAGTATTTTCGGGAGATTTCTAAAAGCAATAAGAAAATAGCTTACCGATAAAACAGCTCTAGCACCGACGTTACCCAAGTCGAAGTCTTTGATTTCAAGTATTTCTCCAACCCCATTTCCCCAATGTCGTTCTCGTCCCGCCCCAGAAGCTGGTCGTGTCAAGGCATGGAAGTCCAAAGCATACTTGACAGCTTGGCGGATGGCGTAAGGCGAAACATCAGCGTAGTTTCCGTCATACCCTCCGTATTTCTTCGAGTCGTAGTTGATGATGGCGGGGGAGTAGCCTGAGAATGATTAAAAATTAGGCTCAAATTAAAAATGTCAAATAATAGCTTACGCTTTACCATAATATGAAACTTCAGGACAGCAAATGCCACGATATCCATATCCGTAATTGCAGGATTTATAATAATTGCTGGTTTTGTAATTATAGTGGACAGCGGTTCCATAATATTGGGCGCAGATTGCTATCGGCTTGCAACTTCCGGGTAGCCTTCAGGTCCTGAGCATTTTGAGATGCTGTTATACCCCTTTTGGTTTTCAGGGTAGCTGTAAGGGGCTGCTCTTGGGACTCGGTTCTAGAAATAAAATGAAGCTTTCTCTCATTTTTTTCCCATTTTGATTTTCTCTAAAAGCAAAAGATTTAGCTTACCAATAAAACATCAGCTCTAAAATCATATTCAGGATCTTCCGGAGGATCTGGGTAGTCTTCTCCATCAGGGTTTTGATTGACAAGGACTTCCGAAACTTCTTCGAGGAAGTATGAAGCTAATGGTGGTGGCTTTTGGGGAGGACCAGGAAAGAATGAGTCTGTTTGTCCCTGTTCTCATAGCTGTTGGGCTCTACTTTTCTGGCAAGTCAGGCAACACGGACGAAGATTTATAATCCAATTCGGACCCATTTTGGAGGAAACTGTTGCAAAAATAAAATAAATAAATGAAATATTTTTAGCAAGAAGTGTTGGGCGTACCTTTACTAGGACTAGACTAGACTGTGGGCCGTGCCGCAGTTGATGACTGACTGAACCTTGATGAACTTTTGGAGAAATGCATCCTCATCATCCAGTGTCCAGGCAAGGAAAAATGCATAGGTAAAGGTGGATTTCAGTCTGGGAAGAAATAGGAGCTGTGCCACATCCATAATCATTCCAAGGGCGCGTGAATGACCTGAACCGAAATGGAGATTATCTCAATTATTCAAATTGCTCTGATAAGCCATTTCATGCATGCTTTTATACTATCTAAATAAAGGAACAGATATTAATTATTCAAAAGAGATAAGCTCTGTTAAATACTTTTTCTGGAGGTGAGTTGTGGTCCACCCAACACCGACCCAACTCATTGATTTCTGCTTCACACCCCATTTCCCCAAGGTCATTCTCATCCTGCCCCAGGTGCTGGCAGTGCTTGTAGAATTTCTCGTGGAAGTCCAAAGCATACTTGACCGCTTGGCGGATGGCGTAGTTGTCGTCATATCCTCCGTATTACTTCGAGTTAATGATGGCGGAGGAGTTGCCTGAAATTATTAAAATGAAATGGTTATTAAATTCATAAAATTGTTAAACACTAGCTTACCATAATAAACTTTAGGACAGCAAACGCCACGATATCCATATCCGTAATTGAAAGACTTGTAGTAATTGTTGGTTTTGAGGTTGTAGTGCGGTGGCTCTTGGGATTCGGTTCTGGAAATAAACAATTTCAAAAGATTTTCTCCAATTAACAAATGAAAAGGAAAAGGGAAAATTGCTTACCAATAAAACATCAGCTCTAAAACTGGGGGAACTGGAAAGTCTTCTCCATCAAGGACATCCAACACTTCCATCGAGGTGGTGAAACAGTGGTGGTGGCTGCTTTCGGGAACGAAAGGACTAAGGAAAAATGAGCCAGTTCGTCTGACCTTCGCTTTGCTTCCGCTTTGGAACCTTTGGCCTTTTGGAAGGAAACTGCTGGAAAAAATAATTTTAAGTGAAAATATCTTCAGCAAATGTTTTAGGAAATGTTGGGCGTAAGTAAACCTTAAAGGACGATGTGGCCCGTGCTGAAGCTGACGACTGACTGAACTTTGACGAACTTTGGAGAAATGCATGAAGTGAGAATTCATCATCATCCAAAGAAAAAATGCATAGCTGGATTCTAGTCTGGAGAAGCTTAATGAACTTCAAGGGCACGTGAATGACCTGAACCGAAGTGAAGATTATATCAATTATTCAAATTGCTCTGATAAGCCCATTCCAGATATGCCTTGAAAGGAAATCGCGTGATTCTCATTCTTCTAAAATGTAAAAGATTTTATTACTTTCTTATAGTGCCCCAAAAATGAAAAAGACCCAAGCAATAGATGGCTTCACATGAACAGATAATGATCGTGGCACCTTTCCTTAATCAAAGTCAATCAGAGTCTGGAGACGCATTTCGTGTCTCAATTTGAGACTCAAATCCAGAGCCAGTGCCCTGGTCCTGGTCCTGGTGCTTATCAAGGGCAAAGACCCTAATCATTTACATAATTCAATTTTAATTAAAATAATAATTTTCTACGCTTTCCAAGAGAAATTCTGAAAATTGGGTGCAGGTAAAAATTTTATATGAAAAGCTTCTGAGAAAAATGTATTTGCAGAATAGAACAAAGCATCATAAAAAGCATTGTTGCCCCAAAGACCTATTTTTGAGCGGCGCATCTCGCTACTAAAAGGGCTAAAAGTGAAATCTATAGCTCAACTCAACCGCACTCAACCATCTCAACTCATATCCCATAAAAATATCACGTTTCACATATTTTTTTTGCCACTCTCTTGTTCTTGCTTATGATAAAAAATTATACTCAATTCAGTTCGCTATAAAAATGTTAGCGCGCGCTAAAGCCGGGCTATTGCATATATTTAAATGGGCTAGATTGTGCTAAATGTAGGCTAGTTTTAGGCAAGAGTGAGGCTGAATGGAGAGTAAAAATTGTGAGAATGGTGATGGTTCTCTATGTGCCTCGCTTTGGGTTTTGTGGAGTGCGCGAGAGAACGAGGGACAGGAGGCAAGTCAAGAGATTCAAGAGAATAAAGAAGGTAACAGCTTTTTTTCTGTCAATATTTGTAATTTACTTTAATTATAGTTGAGTTAGTTATCATTGGCATATGTTAACTTGATTGCTTCTTTTCTCGAACAGATTTCAAGAATAATCGTAAAGTTTAAAGAGTGATTGGTGATTGGAGTTAAATATGGCGGATAAGGATGATCAGGAGAAGACAATTGCGGAGGACTTGGTGGTGACCAAGTACAAGATGGCGGCGGAGATCACTAATAGTAAGGGCCTTAAATGAGTTTGCTAATCAGTGGAGGGGTCGCAAGAGGATTTAAAATTGTGCTTGGTTTTTACAGAGGCACTGAAAGCGGTCGTTGAGAAGTGCGTTGTTGGAGGTTCCGTTCGAGAGATTTGTATCTTGGGGGATAAGATCCTCTTCGAGGAGACTAGCAAGCAGTTCAAGAAGGAGAAGGAACTTAAGAAAGGTGAGGATAGTTGTGGTTAAGGTAGAGGATTAAATTGATTGGTTTTTGATTGATTGATTTGGTTTTTTCAGGTATTGCTTTTCCTACTTGTATTTCGGTCAACAACTGCATCTGCCACTTCTCCCCGTTGAACACTGAACCTGATTATGTTCTCAAAGAAGAAGATGTTTGTAAGATGTGAGTGATTTCAAGATGCATTTTATTAGTTTTGATGAGCACTGATTGTTTTTTTATGAGCACTGTAAAAACGTTTGCATTTTTGTTTAGTGATATGGGCTGTCACATAGATGGATTTATAGCAGTTGTAGCTCACACTGTGGTCGTTTCACCAACCGGTAAAGTTACTGGGAGGAAAGCTGATGTATGTTTAGCCGCACATTATGCTTCGGAAGCTGCTTTGCGTTTAGTGAAGCCTGGAAATGAAGTAATTAAAATAGATTTGAAGTGCATTCTTTAAAAGTTTGAAATGTTTTAAAACGTAATGTGTGGTCTTTTATTCTGTTTTTAGTCGGATAAGGCAAGTAAGCTATAATAATATTAAGATAATTTGAGTCAAGATACAATAGTAATAATTGTTTTGTCTTTGTTTTTAGGGTAGAGAATTGGAAACGCGTGTGTCCGTGTACAAACGTACAGAGGATCAGTACATGCTTAAACTAAAGGCTTCAAGGGCTTTCTTCAGCGAGGTAATTGGGAAATTATATTTCTTATAGGAAGTGCTTAAAAGAGAAACTAATTGTTCAAATAATTTCTTACAGGTGCAAAGCAAGCATGGCATGATGGCTTTCAACCTGAGAGACTTTGAAGATGAGAAGAAGGCAAAGATGGGAGTTGTTGAATGTGTCAAAAATAAGCTAATTGAACCATATCAGGTTCTCTATGAAAAGCAAGGTAATGAATTTTTATATAAAGAATCCTTTGGTAAAAGTATTTGCGATAGTTAAACTAAATTTGTTGATTTTTAGGCGAAATTGTGGCGCAGTTTAAGTTTTCCGTTCTGCTAATGCCAGCTGGTTCCCATAAAATCACTGGGCTGCCTTTTGACCCTACTATCTTCGAATCCGAAAACAAAATCGAGGATGAAGATCTTAAGGTATAAGCTATTTCTGTTAGATTTCTGTTCTCTGAATGAAAGCTTAGAAAAGGAATTAAAAATTATCTATTTTTAATTACAGAAACTGCTAGCTTCAGGTGTCAATCCTAACAAAAAGAAGAAGAAGAAGGCTCCCGCTGCTGCTGACGCTAAGGCTAAAGCTTCCGTAGGAAATGGCGAAAATGAGTGTTGATCCGTTTTCGATGTTCGAAGACTGAGCTACATTCATTATATTTGACTCGTTTTGAAAAAGATCCAACACAACCAAGACCGCAGCAATTAAACCATGATTATTGTTCATTTTCACTATTTTCTCTTTCTTATATGCACCAAAATTAACCATCATTCAAAATTTGGTATCTTGATTAAATGATTAATTTTAATTAGTATTTGTTCAAGGTTTATAGAAAAGCAGATGCACCTTTATTTAGTTAAGATGGAACCTGTAGCGTTCCAGAGTTAAAGTGATACGGAATTAAATCCCGGTATTTCAATTCATGAATACTACAGGTCTTTTTTTATAAGATGTTTTTTTGATAAACAATCTTTCACTACTTTTGAAACTATTATTTTGTACTCTTTAAAAACTAATAATTTCTTAAAAATGCAGCTACGAATTCCGTTGCACGTTATTTATGGAAATGATTGTACAATGTAGCAGCACTTGTGTATGAAAGTTTAGAGTAAACTAGTTAAGTACTGAAAAAAATATATAAAAATGTAACTAATTATAAAAATATGAAGGTGTGTCTGCTATTCTTTTTGCGGTTGACCTTAAGATCAAGTTGTGTATATGTGCGTGTGAACTTTGAATAAATCCGGAACATTTTACTTGATGTAAACGGTTTAATTTTTCAACTATTTTCTAAACTTGGCATATCTACACATTTACAATTGACATTAGGCAATTAAAATGACTGAAATAATTCACTCCTTTTTGCTAACTGCTGCGGGTTCGGAAACGGGCGTGATTATTGCAAGATCTTGGATTTTCTGCCACCCGGCGACACTCCATTTGGGAAGGTTTTCTGGGAGATCTGCTACTGTTTCTACGGTCCAAGCTACGCCCCGGTTCCAGCCAGGTTTTATTATTCCGTTGATGGGATGACCTACAACTGATAAGTCGAAGTCGAGCCATTCTTTTCGGAAGTCGGATACGGCCTGAAAAAAGAGTAGAGAAATAAATTAGCTCAAAGTTAAATACTCAGTTAGAATTTAAGTAAATCAATCACTCACTTGTGAATACGGCTTCACACTCGAGCTAATCGATGAGCTTGAATACTCCATCCATTTCTTAACATCCGGGTTCTTATCAATTTCCGCTTGGACCTTCTTCTTCAACACTGCATAATTCTCGATAGTCTCATCAGTCCCTTTCCAAAGGCCGGCTTCATAGTATAAATAAGCGGTGCCACCGGTAAGGCCCGTTTTCGTCGAAATCCTGCAAGAAAAGGTCAGGTCAAAGTCATGAAAAAACTTCACCAAAAAGCTTCACAAAAACTTCTTAATTAGCTTACCTAATTACTCTTCCCACAGTTCGTAACGCCATTTCCGGTTCCTATTATTTTTATACAATAATTTAAAACACTTTCTTCCAATTAAATTTCCAAACTGGGAAGCTCCAGATGAGAGCTTCAACCCTTCTTGATCAGATGATGTGAATGAAGTGGCTCAAGAGCCTCTCAAGAAACCCCGATTTTTTGTAAGCTGCTGCGCTTTCCCTTTTTTTCTCTCTCTCAAGAAAAACATGTGCGTTCATCTTTTTGTGTCAAAGTTAACTTAATTATGGAAGAAGATCTTATCTCATTGTGCCTTGGAGGCATCTTCCCAAAACTCCCATTCCTGCTCGAGGACCGAGATGACAAGGCACTGAAAAGGTATTTCGCCGACCCCTCCAGTGATGGATCTTCGGAGGAGCAGGTTCCTTTAAGGTTATCAGAGAGGATAGGGATCCTGAATAAGGTCTTGGATAAGGTGAAAGGGGATGGAATGTGGTGGAGGACCCTGAAGCCGAAGGAACGTGCTGTTCTTATCGTTTTTCTGAGTGAGAATTGGGACCCGAGCAAACCCTGGGGGAGTAGAGAAAGTGGGGAAGTTGTGGGTAGAATTTGTGAGGAAATTTGCAAAGGAGGAGACCTTAGGCCCTGGTTTATTCAAAACTTTGAAGCTTCTCTGACTTATCAGGAGACTGACTTTTGTAATATTTTGGAGATAAGCAGGGTGAAGTTGGGGAAGGAGTGGAAGTATTTCCCAGCGAGTGTCACTGGATTTGGGTGGATTGTGAAGCAGATACCGGTAAGCATTTAACTTAAATGATTTAAGATAATTGCGCTTGAAGGCTTTTGGATTAATTAAATTTCTCTAATTGCAGCATCCTCATCTTAATAACAGTATTGACCTGGTTATCCCTCCAGCCCTTTTGTTTACGGATGATTATGACGAAGGCAACATTCGATTGGGGTTGGAGACTTTGTCGCATATCGTCCAGAACGTTGTATGTTGATTAAGCTAATTAAATATTCGAATTACTAACCATTTTGTTTGTTACAGGATCGAAATAGTCTAAAAGAAAACAATTGGGCGCTAGTAATTTATGACGCGGTGTTTCGCTTGTCGCCCAAAGACCCCCGAACGGTAGAACTCGTCGGAGGAATTTTACTAAAGGTGTTATCGATAATCGAGAAGGATCCAGCGGAGAATAGTGGAGAGGTTAACTACTCTTTAATTTGACTATCTGAATCCGAGATTTAAATGAATATTGTCCCTTTTAGTTTACAAAATACGACCAAGTCGTGAAGCAATTGATATTCCAAGCTGAGATGAGCTCCGATGTGAAATTGAAGCGGGTATGGCTTCTGGCGTTGGATGACTACCTCAAAGTACTGGGCACTGCGACCCTTCATTGGTCTGACAAGATTTGTGGAATGCTAAGGGACTCTGCGGTTAGCAGTGATTGTGCTTTGTGGGAGATAATTTTGCAGGTGAATACTCTTTTTGTTAAAATGTTCTGACATCTGAAGCAAACTGATTCATCTCATGATTTTTTAGGTGACTTCAACTGTCATCCGAAACACTTGGCCTAAACCGGACTGCAAAGCCCTCAGCGAAGTAGTCCTTAGAGTGATATTTAATATTAGTTGTTTTGATGTCAAGTGTGATAGGAAAAAAGTGGCTGAAAATGCCACAAACTGTTTCCAATTATTAAGTAGATGCGTAGGCTTCGAACAAATTTCTAATCAGTTTAAAGAAATCATTGATGAAGGCGATGCGAACCTACTACATCCTGATTTTGTCCTAGCTCTTAGAGAAATACTATCAAAATCGAAATAAAGACAGATATATTTGTAATTTTTAATCAAGAAAAAATTAAAGTAAGTTTAATATCAGAACAGAAAAGCTAAAGAGATCAGAATTATAAATATTCCCGGATCAGCTCTAAAAACGTCTGCACCATTTGTTCTCTCCGCTCGATCGAAAAGGACTATCATCCTTGGTGTTGTGAAGACTTTCCGGTGTTTGGCCATCACTAAGAAAAGGAGAAAATTTAGCAATTGTTTAACTGCCTTTAGTCTTTGTCTGCACCTGTTGTTCTTATCGCTTGCTCCCGAAAATCGAAATCTGTCGGTGCTGTCTCATTCGCTCCATAACAATATTGTTGGAGGCAAGCTCCCACTGCGATGAAAATGTAAGCTGTTGAATCCTTTTCCATATCAAGTTCCATCCCTATTGATGTCCTCGTTTTCGCCTGGAGGAGCATGTAAGTCGTAACCTCTGCTGAACAATCGAGTAAACCCCATTCCTCCCCATCACCTCCAGGCATGTAGGACACTTCAAGATTTTCAATCCGTCCACGCTGCTGTTCATTCGTTTTTGTAGCCTAAGAAGAAGAAGAAGTAAGTCGCGTGATAATAAGACGATTAAATTAATCCTACCCTGAATGACGCGTATGCTTGATTTCCATAACTGTTAACGGCCAATCCAACCGTGTCTGGATAGTACGATTCAGTATACCATTTAGAAACTTCCTCCTTGGAATTTGCCGTTGCATTAAGCAAACCTTTAAAGTACTTTTTATCCATCATTGGGTGACAATAGAGGACGAGGTCGTTACCCTAAAAAGATGAGTGATTAATTTGGATAAAATCATTTGCTCGATCTTTACCATCAATGTATCCTTTGGCGAGGCTCCAAAAGCCAGCCATTCCGTTGTGTCAAACTTGGTGCCCTTTGTCATAGTCTCGTTGATCGGAGAGGGTTGAATTAGTCCAAAGAAACGGACGTAGATGAAGACTCCCGTATTTCCGCCCCGTCTGCGTTGTCTTGTTCCTCGGATAATGAAGCCATGCGTACATTGTACTTGGGGCTGAACTTTCTGATCTTGCAAATGACATGATTCATTCTTCACTAATGGGAAAAAGAAGCAAGTGAAACTCGCGTCGTGTTGGGCAGCTGCCTTCCGGTTTATGCAACTATCAATGTGGCCATCTATTTTCGCCTTTGCACTATTGCTCACGCGTGCTGGACAGTTGATCGTTCTTGCAAATTTATTTTTACAAGTTATATTCTTCCCAACTCCGGTAACTGTTGTTGGCAAAAGGCAGGCGATAATGACGAAGATAGAGACTATGGAAGAATTCATGATTGCAAATTATCAATCGAAGAGTAACATTTATGCTTAGGCATTTGTTCGACTTTAGAAGTTGTGTTCGGAAAAGGACAAGGAGTCATTCAGTAACTATAATCATTTCTTAGGCTACGACAAAGAATAATCTGCGATGAAATATTGAATTTATTGCTAGATTTGAAATGTAACATTTTAGTAAATAAAGTCTAGAAAGTCTTCAAAATCAAAAACAAAAGTTTCATTCGTAATTGCTTATAAAATAGAGCTAACTAATATTTACACTATCTTACATTACGGCATATCGCTTTAGATAAACCAAATTCCTTTACGGTCAAGTCTATAGGTCTAGTTCGCCAAGATATATTCTTCTGTCCACACCCGCTGACATCACTGAAAGAGAGATGCATTATTTTTTACCATTCGGAACTTTGTAAATTGTACATAATAAAATTTTATAGGAATCTTACAAATTGGCTCCTCAGGATGAATATCCACTGCCACTACGGAGCCCTCATGGCCTGGAAGTTGATATTGGATTTGACGCGTATTTGTGTCCCACACGTATACATTCCTATCCGAACTTCCTGATGCAATTCTTTGTCCATCCTTGGACCAAGCGCATTTTAGTAGGTATTTTTCAAAGCCGTGACTGTGACCTGTAAAGGAAATGGTAGAGGTTTAAGTATGGGTGAAAGGCATTTTTTAAATGAAAAAAAAATGAAAAAACGAACCTTGAAATATTTTCATGCATCTTTCACGAGGAGCGAAGGGCCTAACATCCCAAATCCTTAATGTTCCATCCATTGAATTACTCAGCACGTAGCTAATGATAAAAGAAAATTAAATTAGTTCATCTAAATCAGAATGTTCTTATTAATTTCATACAAATCGCATGCGCCTTTGAGCTACCTTCCATCCGGTGACAAATCCAAACAAGTAACCGTGTCCATATGTCCTTTCAGAGTGAACGAAACATCAGCCTTCCGCAGATCCCAAACCTTGATTTCATTATCAATCCCACCACTGACGATTTGCTGCGTACTCTCTCCGAAGCTGACGGCAGTGACTTGATAAACTGAGTTTAACTGAACAACAGAACCCCGGCGCCGGATATCCCATACGCGAACCTGTGAGTCGTCGCCCCCACTCACTACTAATGGAGGGCCAGTCTTTGCTTCACCAACAGCGTTGACAAAGTTCGTGTGACCTTTCAACCTCTTTATTCTTGAGCCCGTCTGCACATCCCAAACACCCACGGTTTTATCAACAGATGCTGTATATAACATGGTTCCATCATAGTTAAAACGGAGGTCACAGATTGTCCCTCCGTGTGGAGGCTGCATTATCGCACTGTCACATTCTCCATAAGTTTGCCAGAGATCTAGAAACAAAACCAAATGCGTTATTACAGTTACCAGCTTCAATTACTTTGTTGTTAATGATGACTTACAAACGCTCCTTTCTGAACCTGCTGAAGCCAAGACATCTCCCTTAGGGCTGAATCTCGCACATAAAATCTCTGCAGCGTGTCCTTCAAGCAGCATAATTGGGGATAACAGAGATGAAGTTCGTTTTGGTTTAGGCTGAAAGGAAATTAAAATTGAAGCTTAGCTAAAATCATTTAACTTTTTACCTAAAGCTGAATTATCCCTAATCTTTAAGAAAATTACCCCTGTAGCATCATATTCCATAACTTCCATCCGTGACTTCTTGGAGGCTGGCATTAAACTCATTTCCGCTGGCCGCTTTGGCCCTACATCCGACGTTGACGGCATTTCAAACTTTTGACTTTTCTAAATGAACAAAACATTTTAATACACAAACATAATAAACTTTAACTTGACCTTTAACGTTTACCTTTCTCCCTTGACCCCTGAATATCCAGTCACGCCCCAAAAGCTTAGGTTCGAGATTAGAAGGTCGCTCTCGAACTTTTGACTGCGCCTTTTTCGACCTTCTGGTGAATTTTTAACACTCAAAACAACCCAAACACTACTAATTACTGAACTGAATTAGTTATTCTGCACAATTACTAATTAAAAGTAGAATTTAATTAAATAATTCGAATTTAATTAAATTTGATTGATTAAAAAGTGAACGTTCGGCTTTCACTTGTTAGCCAAAAGGATGCGATGCAAAGCCTTTTAAGATTTAAGCTCGCGCTTATAAAATGGGGCAATGTGAACACATTTCGTGAATATATTGCAAATGTAAGATGCGGATGGCTTGGCTTTGACATGTCAAGAGGTCGAGGTCAAGCGATGCTTGAAAAATGATTTGAATTCGTAAAATTAGTAAAATTAATTAATCACGTCCTTATATCATTTCGAACGTTTTTATTTATACAAAATAATGAAGAAAATACAAATTCTTTCAATCGATTTGTGCACCATTTAAAAGATTAACGTTTCTTCCCCTTCTTCTTTCCCCCACCGCCACCCTCTCCACTTCCGCTTGGCTTATTGGCTTTATCAACTCTTGTCTTCAGTTTCGGTATCATTTCCCCACAGTACACAAGGAGAGAGTCGCCTGTAAACAGAAACAAAAGTCATTAGTCATTGCAATTTTTTATCAATTTACTAGAATTTTATATGATTGACGATTGCCACTGATAATATAATGATCATTCTCAACTTACGATTAGGAAATTTTGGATTGATAGGGGTCCCATCGTCATTCTTGAACTGTACTCTGATCCTCCCCCGGATCTGGGGCTCGTGTGATTTCTCCCTAGAATATACTTTATTCTCTACTCCAACAGTGAAGCCAGCGGCGGCGATTACATCTCGGATTTCCTGGTAGCCGGGGTCTTCACAAGCCTAATCATATAAAAGAATCATTCAATCATTAAAATGTCAATCGCAAAACCAAGAGATACCGAGATTGTCGGAACTAATACCTTGATCTTAGGAATCCTTCTCCCTTCAGCTATCGTCTTCTTACTATTAATATAAGCTGGGTAGACACAGATCCACCTGATTAATCAAAACCAACCCCAATTAATCAATCATCACTAACCAAGATTAGACATAATCAGCGAGAAACGATTAAAACCCAAACATATGTTCACCCTCACCTTTCTTTATCGCTATACTTTTTATTCTTCTTTACATCCATTACAACAACTAATCACAATTAAACTCTGATTATCTTCCACTTCCGGTCATATGTTCAGAAACTGAAATGTTTTTATTCCCCAATCATTTCACCCCAAAACATGCTTTCATCTCTCATGTCTCAACCCTGCCATAACTTGGCCATAACTCACCATAACTTCTAACACCCTATCCTTTCCATACTAAAAAGTTCACATCTCATCTAAAACTCTCCCATACCCTCCCACGTTAATTTCCAAACCCATAACAAACTCTAACTCGATACCTATCCATACATTTATGATAGATGTTAACATCTCACCCTATCCTACCCATGCTATAGATGAGGGATGAAAACGACCGTTACTAGTTTTTCAGAGTGAAATGAAATCATTCTCTGCGAGAAAGGCAAAGCTTGTCCCTCGTTTTTCTGCTGCGGAGCCGAGTTTTTTTCCGTTGCTGGGACAAATTAATCAAATTTTTAAATTAAAATGAGCGATTGAGTCGGAGGCAGTTTTTTCGACGAGCAGAGCGAGTGTGATTCTTTTGTGAAAAAATTTGAATGATAATCAAATCAGCAGATAAGTAGTGAATAGTGCGATTAAGATAAGCTAATTGGAAGATTATTCAAGTGACAATTAAAATGACGAAGACGAGGGGTCAACTAAAAGGTCAGGAGAAGGAGAGGAAGTCCGGTTCGGATTCTGAAGCTACGGGGTCAGACCAAGGATGTATGAAGCCAGTGAAGAAGCTGATTGATAAGTATAATACGCCTCGGTAAGTACAATTTAGGTTATCGATTTACATAATTGGTTGTGAAAAGAGAAGAAAAGGACAAAAGAGCTCAATCTTTGCGATGCTTTTGGTTCTTTCCATGTCTTTAGCTTTTTTCGGGCAGTTCATTCCTGCTTGTGGTTGAGCAGGGCCCTTTTTTCCTTTTTTATTAGCTTGTCAGCCACCATTTTTGTCTCTTTTCAATGTTTAAGGTTTGGATTGATTAGACTCTGACAATTTTGATTGCAGTAAGAACATGTCCAGGACGCCAGCAACTCCTGCTTCAGTGAATCGAAGGATGGCACCTCCATCTTCAACTGCAAGAAGTGCGTCTCGACCTGGAACATCTTCCGGTTTGAGGAATGAAGTGTTGGCTCGCCGATTTGTTCTGAATCTGGATACAGACCCTGTGGAAGTGTATTGCAGGACGAAGCCTTTACAAGGGGAGGAGGAGGAGGGTTGTGTTCGAATCTTGGATGAAACATCTTTGGCTCTGGTGCCACCTGAGACATCATCAGCTTGGAAGTTGGGAACGGCTAAGGAACAGCATTACTCATTTCAGCGTGTTTTTGGATATGATGCATCGCAAAGAGTTTTGTTCAATGAAGTCGCTTTGCCACTGGTCAAGGTACTAAAAAAAAATTAATTAAGTTTGGTTTTGGTTCACAGTAAAAATTATTTTTAAATTAAAATGGTTTTATTTTTTTAAAGGATTTTCTAATGGGAAAGAATGCCCTGCTGTTCGCTTATGGTGTTACTGGATCAGGGTGAGTTTCATTTACCACTAATTTTTATATTCAAATTAAAACTTTTAATTCACAATTTGAGATTAATTAATTTTTAATTTGCTCATTAGAAAAACATTCACAATGTCTGGGAATTCAGAGGAAACTGGGATAATGCCGCGGTGCCTGGATGTAGTGTTTAACTCGATTTCTAAACGTCGTGCAACCAAATATGTTTTTAAACCTGACAAGATGAATGGATTTGACGCGCAGTCTAAGTCAGATGCGATGCTTGATCGTCAAAAGGAGATGCATGACAGACAGAGAGAAACAGCGAAAACTCCGAGGAGAAAGTAAGAATTCAACTTTGTGATTAATTTTAATTCTAATTAATTTATTAGAAAATTAAAATGACTTTTTATGAATGTTTTTCAGTGGGCGTAATCAAATAGCTGAGTACGGCATGGACCAATATGCAACCCGTATCAAGGATGAAACAACCATGCCAATTGGAAGTGAAGACTCGCTGTACTCAGTGTTTGTCACTTATGTGGAAATCTACAACAACTCCGTGTATGATTTGTTGGACGAAGCCCCAATTGACATAATGAAGCGGGGAGCAGCAATCCAGTCCAAACTTCTCCGTGAAGATATTAATCACAATGTGTACGTGAATGGCGCAACGGAAGTGGAGGTGGAATCTCCCGAAGAGGCTTTCGAAGTGTATCTACGAGGACAACGACGTCGACGAATGGCTCATACGGCATTGAATACGGAATCGAGTCGGAGCCATTCCATTTTTAATATCCGATTGGTTCAGGTATGATTATTAGCAAATGATTTTGAATTTTGATGATATTCTTGCAAGACGTTAATTTCATTGTTTGATTGGCAGGCTCCTCTTGACTCTGAGGGCGAGGAAGTTTGCTCTAACAGTAAGTATATTAACGTCAGCCAGTTGTCTCTTGTTGACTTGGCAGGAAGTGAGCGTTATACTCGAACTCACGCTACTGGCGATCGTCTGAAAGAAGCAGGTAAGTATAAAGCTTATCTCTACTTTTCTGAATACATCAGTTTTTAACATTTTATTAAAACATTTTTTTTTAATTTCTTTTTGCAGGGAACATCAATAATTCCCTGATGACATTACGAAAGTGCATGGACATTCTGCGAGAAAATCAAACATCGTCCGCGAACAAAGTGGTGCCATTCCGTGAATCAAAGTTGACCCACTTCTTGAAAAACTATTTTGATGGAGAGGGTCGTGTGCGAATGATTTTGTGTATCAATCCGAAGAATGACGATTATGATGAGAATTTGGTAGGAATTTTTTAATTTTGTTTTGATTTTGTCTCTTAATGATCAAATCAAATATATTAATTTTTTAAAATTAATTTCTAGCACGTTTTGGCATTTGCGGAATTAACGCAAGAAGTCCAGATTGTCCGACCAAAGGAGAAAAAGATCGACCCAATGACTCCTGGAAGGGGCAAGGCTAACGAATTGTACAAGGAAGCGAAACGGCAGTTGGTAGAGGAAAAAATTATCGAGGAAGACCAATTGCCGAATAGCGACGTTCAGATGGTCTTTGGACTAGGGATTCCTATTCCGCTCTGCAAAATGACCAAGTCTACGGAAGAAGAAGTACTTACAACACTGAGGAAGGCTCTGGAGCTGCGAGTGAAAGGGAAGGAGGAACTTGCGAATTTCGTTGCAGATAAAAGTAAGTTTTTGAAGTAGTTTATATTGAAGCGAGAAACTGTGATAATAATATTTTATTTCGTAATTTTTGCAGGACAATGCTTCCGCCTTCGACTGTATCAAATGGAACGAGATATGGAAAAGCTAAGATCAGACAATGCCAACTATAAAATTCGCTTCGACCGGCTTACCAGCGAAAAGGAGAAGGTCGACAACGTACTTAAAGCCACCATAGTAGAGAAGAATGAGATGGAAATAGTTTTCGAAGAACTTAGCGCTGAGGTTCGTTCACTTGAAGAAGAGGTAAGTTGTTTAGCTAAATGACATTTAACGGAAGTTTATTGTTTGGGATTATGAGCATGGAAAATTTGAAACATTTCAGCTATTACTTTGCAAAATGCGGCTTCGTCAACGGGACATTGAGTTCCACAATGAAAAGGAACTGCTCCAGTCAGACTTGGACTTGCAACGAGAATTAGATGCGATGAGGACAGAGCGAAAACTACAGAAAGAAAAGGCGAAGCTTAAGGTAACTCAAATGTACCAAATTAATGCCTGTTCAGGTCCTAAACTTTAGGATATGATTTATTTACGTATGGCTAATTTATTTGAACAGGAGGAGTTCAAGACGAAAGACAAAGCCCTTGAAGCTGTTCGAGAATTAGTGAGCCGTATTGAGCCTAGTCGTGTGGGATCAAAGACTCGAACTTCCCGTGGGGCTGCTGCCCTTCTTGAGCTATCAACAACGAGTTCATCAGACTCTGAGTTGCCAACCGCAGTTTCGAGAGCAGAAGCGCGTATGTCAAAGTCCAGATTTATGTCTACTCCAGTTCTTCATGAGCCTGTTAACATACCGACTTCAGGGCGACGTGTAAGTAGAAATTTTAGAGATGGCATATGCATAGGCATATGGTTATTCGGAGGTAGATTCTAATTACCACTTTATTTTGTTCCAGAACGTATTAGCTACTAGTAACGGAACTCCAAAATATGGACGAGCGAGGTCAACAGATCGTGACGTCTGGGTGGAGCATACTGACCGAGCTGTTGTCAACAAACCGAACACAGTATTCCAACCAGTAATGAAGCATAAGAGATCCGTGAGCAGACTCAACTCTGCTGATGACATTAAAGGTGCGTCTAAATATTGTCTTCTCACACAGGAACAAGATTCCGAAGGCGAAATTCAAACTAAGCTGTACAAGGTATGTTCTAAAATCTCAAATGTCAAAATGAATTTACATTCTCGTCTAACAAATGGAATTTATCTGATATGTTATTTCTGTGGCTTTTAGGGAGAAGTAAATAAAACCCTAACTGGCGGAGCCAACGTAGTTATCAAGGATGTGGAGGCTTTGCGACAACTTTCACCTCGTGGGTCGTCTCCAGCTCGCAAGCGACCTTCTACTTCTCCTGTTCCAGTGAGTTCTCGTCGCAGCCGAGTTTTCCCAGGAGAGGACACCGTGGACAGAGATGAAGTGCAGGAGCGCTGCCGCCAAGCAATTGCTAATGTGGCCCACCCAAGCTCAAGTCGACACAGCCGTAACGGAGAATGAAGAGGGATGGAGGGATCGCCAATGCATTTTTATACTGACTAGCGTAATTGATGAAGATAGATGAATGTATTTATTTTTAATGCGTAATTTTCAAGCGAGGCAGCGTAAAGAATGATTCAAAGTGTAGATTTTGTCGCGTTTATAACGTCTTCAGTAAGCTAATGTACATAATACAGTGAATAATTTAGTTAGTGTACTTTTAATACTGGAAATCATTGTAAATTTTTACAAAGTGTATCGCTATTTTAATACAAAAGTGTTTTACGTATCACTGATTGTTCTTCTGCTACAATTAACTTAACATTTGTAACTAATTTGTGTGAATTCTGCATGCTATTTCAAGTATGAAATAATTTTTGGCTAAGATAGTTGCTCTCTACGTTTACGATAAGGCACTTCAGTCTTACTATTTTAAACAATTTATTTGCTGAACTGAACTGATTCAGACTTTTTTGTAATTCTTGATTGGTAAATTGACTACTTTTTGCTATCTGTGCTCCTTCCAAAGCCGGCTTTATCAATTGCAGTTGGAGCATCGCTGTAACTCCTGTCTTTAAACATTGGAATAGCATGGAAAACTAAGAATCCTAAGGCCAACGGAGCCAGATAGAAGATTGGGTTGCGTCTAGCCATTATCTAAAATTAATTAATTTTGTATCAATTAAAAAGTGATTAAATGACTGCATTTTCAGTACCTTCAGTTTCTGACTCGCAATTTTTTACGCACCCGTGCACATTCTTACTGACAGCTGGATTACATTAATAGCTTAATTACCAATTAACTCCCATTTCCATAAATGAATTAATGCATGGCCTATTTACATTTTGTTAGTAACCAAAAACGTTCACATGTTAGCCTAACATCTCATCTCATAGAAAAATCTACTCTCATCTCTTGACATGAAGAGGTTCTCACATCCAAACCCATAATAATAACATGAGAATAACATGGACTGTTTTACACGAACGAGACTCTAACATAGCCCATATAAGAGTTTTCTATGTAAATACACTTGATAAGGTTGAAGGTGGATGTTTTTCTCTCTCGAGTTTCCGACTTTTTTTGCGACATAAAAGGTGTCATCTGATTTTTGAAGGTTTTGGTCTTTTAATTGTAATTAGTTAAGTGTGAAGGGGAAGAGAATTTAAATAAAAAGTTAAAAAGTGTAAATATTTTAGGAATGTGTGGATAAGTTGAAGGTAGGAAGATAAGGACATTTTGAAGGTTGATAAGTAATTTGGTGTTTTAAATGTAGATAAGAAGGAAGGTCCTTAAAGATCTGGTCTGTGGCGTCTTTGGCGGAGTCTTTGAAATGGTTTAATTTTCTCCGCTTCTGGAATGGGTTAACAGAATGGCGAATCGAATCAAAGACATTCACTTGTTTCAAAGTTTGGAGGAGCTGAGAACCAAGTCTGCAGTTGGGAGTGTGGAGAAAACGTCGGCTAAGTTGTGAGTAGTGATTAGATTTGTATTTGATTGAGGAGGTTGATGTTTTTGTGATTTTTTCTAGATTGCTGAAGAGTTCGGATAAGCTTTACGAATTAGCGGAGAAATCTTTACTGGATGGGGATGAGGAGTTGGCTTACGTTTACTTCTTCAGATTTTGTGATGCCGTTACTGCTTCGAAGAAGAAGGATGACTTTTTGAAAGACCCTAGTTTAAGTAGGCTGATTTCGAGTCCGAAGGTGCTTCGAGCCATTAACACTTTGGAAAAGTTGGGGGATAGTTTGGCGAAGAGATATGCTCTAAAGAAGGAGATTGAGAATGCGGAGTCAGTGGCGAAAAGTAGGGAGTATAATGATGCCTTGGAGTATGAGAAGAATCAGAAGAAGAGGACGTCAAAAGATGGGAAGAGTTTGGAAGAAGGCACCAAGTCTTTGTCAGCCCTAAATGGCGTAGTGCAAACTAATGGGGTGGATAAGAAACCAGTACAAAATAATGGGATGAGTCCGAAAGACTTGAAGAATCTGTTGGAACAGAAAGCAAAGAGGATTTTACTTGTGGACTGTCGTGATAAGTCAGATTTCATGAGTAATCATATTAGTTATTCGAATTGTATATGCATTCCAGCCCAAATTCTTACTGAAGGGTAAGCCAAGCTTGTTTAATAATTTTCTAAAGTTGAGTTTGGAGTAATTTTTAACTTGTTTTAGAATGTCAGCCAACTCCATCCTCACCAAGCTCCGTGTTAGCGCCCCCGAATCATACGTGCATTGGGATACACGGGATAAGTTTGATTTCATCGTTTTGTACGACTGGAACTCAAATATTGATAATCGATTGCCAGTGCTAAGCATCGTTTATGACTCTTTGACAAAAGTAAGTTGGGATACTTAAATGGAATCTTGTAAATTGCTTGCGACAAATTTTATTGATTTGATTTTGATTTTTCCAGTGGGATCAACACTGCAAGTCGAAGAACGTCTACGTGATCCAAGGAGGCATGAAGAATATCTACTATACTTACCCTTCCCTCCTTACGAACCCTCAAACGGCTGTAACAACGGGAAAGACGAATGGGAGTGCAACCGACCTGACAGATCATAAACGACTTGATTCAATCTCATACCCCAGTTTAGACTTAGAGCCAAAGAATGCAAAATCCGAATCGGTTATCAACTCAAACCATCATCCTCCTCCTGATGGAGGGAATGTGCCAAAAGCAAGTAGCGCGATGCTCATAGACCGTTCCACGAAGCCGACGTACAACTCGAATGCAAATCACAAAGTTCCAAATGGAGTGGATGCTGAATTAGGCGCTCCTCTTGGGGCTCAACCCAACTCCGAAATCTCGACAGACAAGACTGATGTAAAAGTGAAAGAGTATTCTCAAGCTTTGGATGCTGTGATTGAATCATCAAAGATTGCGGTGAAGAACGAGCAGGAAGTTAGTGAGCTGCGGGAGAAAGCTAATAGTAGTAGTAATAAGCAATTGGAGAGTCAACTAAAGGCGAAGGAAGAGGAGTCGGAGATGCTGAAACAACAGTTGGAAAAGAGGACGGACCAAGTGGTTAGTTGAAAGCGTTTCAGATAATTGAATTTTTTATAACTGAATTCGTAACAAAATTATTTGCTCATTCCAGAATATACTGAAAGCTCAATATGAAGCCGTGCTTAGGGAACAGAAGTCAAAGCAATACTTGCCGAGAATACGGATACCTGCTGCGGAAAATGAAATAACTTCGAAGGAACTCGAACAGCAAAAGTTGAATGAGCAGGTGAAGCAAATGAGAAAGGAGAGGTTGGAACAGGAAGCGAGGAGAAAGGAAGAATTAATGAGGAAACCGGAAGTTCGTGACGAGACGACATCAAAACTACCTCCACTCTCGAGTAACAGTGTTGCATCTAATCAGAAGCCACATAGTGCACCCGGAGTGACTCAGCTACCTTCAATTAGTAGCACGACAGCACCAGCACATCCTGGTTCGGCAAAGCCTGTTTCAAGTCTATCCCGACCTATTTCACAAGACACTTCTGGTGTACACATTACAAAGCAGAGGATTAAGGATGAGGGTTTTGAGCCTCCGAGAAATGCCAGTTTGAAGAGGTCTCATTCACATCCTAATATTGCGCAATCGCATGACGAAGATGCTGGAGATGATACTCCGACATCGAGTTCACAAGTCCCTAGGATAGATCGGGGGTTGAAACCCGCTGGTCCGGCGAGACCCGAGACGGCGTCAACGCCAAGACGTTATGCTAGAAATTTCGAAGTAGTTGGGAGCACTGAGCATTCCAAGACGGGATTGAAGAATTTAGGGAATTCGTGTTATATGAACTCTATAATTCAATGCCTAAGCCATACTCCGAAACTTGTTGATTTTCTGCGGAAAGGGGACTATCTGAAGGAATGGCATCCTAACCGAAGTCCGACCAATGGAGATGCGACTGAAGAACTAGCAGCAGCAATAAAACAGATGCATTCCGGGCATAGAGCAATATCACTGTTAGATTTAAAGGTGAGTTTTTAATTGATGTTTGGGATGTTTAATTATTTAAACAATTTGTTTTGGTTTTAGTGCACTGTTGGAAGATTCCACACTGCTTTTCGTGGGACGGAGCAGCAGGATTCACACGAGTTTATTACAATACTGTTGGACTGGCTGCACGAGGAAATGAATCGCGCGCCTGAAAAGGTCAAGCCCAGAGAACAGCAAAATGATGGACTTAGTGATGAAGTAGCAGCTGCAAGAGCTTGGGAGGATTATAAGGTTAGATTACTAAACATTTTTAGTCTGAAATGAATCACCAATTTTTATTTAATTTTTTAGAGGTCGAATGACTCGAAAATATCAGACTTATTCTGCGGACTGCAGAAATCCTGTTTAACTTGCAGTAGTTGTAATGGACAGTCAGTGACGTTTGAGCCGTTCTTCATCTTATCTGTGCCTATTCCCAGTTTAGCCAAAAAGAGTGATATTCAAGTAAGATATTTTTTAAATGTAAATCCTCTGAATTCAATTTTAACTACTATTTTATACAGAAATGCATCGAGTTATACACGACTGTGGAGCCGATTCAATGGAACTGTGTTCATTGTAAGAGGGAGGGTCAAGCTACCAAAAAGATTGACTTGTGGAGGTTGCCTCCTTATCTAATAATCCATATTCAAAGGTAAATTAAATTGGAAATTATAAAGAAAAAACTAAAGGCAGATGTAAAATTTGCTATTTCTTCTAGATTTTATAATGACGGTTACTGGAAGAAAAGGCTGGCGGAGATCGACTTCCCTGTCGATAATCTCTCCCTGAACAGGATGGTATTGGGTACAAATGGGAATAATTGTAATGATTACCAATTATACGCAGTATCCAACCACTACGGTTCAATGGACCATGGGCACTACACCGCTTATTGTAGACCGAACGGATCTGGGTAAGTGAAAAAAATAAAAGATCTGAAGAAATGAGAAGCTAAATGTAAATACTTTTGGTTTTTAACAGGGGCTGGTGGAAATTTGACGACCAGGAGGTGTACCCAATCAACTCCAGAGACGTTCCTAGCTCCACTGCTTATATCCTATTTTATCAGAACCGATCACTGTTAAAATAATAGAGGTAGAATTACCTCTCTCTCAACCGTTTTGAAATATGTACCTTTAATGTACGATCGTTGTGAAGAATTTAATGACAGTGTAGCAGCGAGTTTCGTGTGTTTTTCAGTAGAATAATATATTTGTAAAGTTGTAAACGTTTTTTGTAAAAACTCGTTTTCATTTAAGAAAGGTTCATTAATCTAATATGATAAACACATTCATACCTAATTAAACTGTAATCTAATCATTTTTTTGCGATACTGATGAAATATTTAAATTGATATTAACTTTTAAGGCGAAAAAAATATATTTGCTAATGCTCCATTTATATATCTTCCAGAGACGAAAGGAAGGATATATTTAGAGCTGATTTGTAAAATAGTGAGAAATTTTTAGGTAAAGTATTGTTCTGGTCATTCCTTGAAAATTAAATAAAAATAGTTGATTTGATGAAAGATGAAATGTGTGGAGTAAAATGTTTCTTATTTTATTTATATACATAGTTTTGGGCTTATCACTAGTAACATGTATGAATTTCATAATTTTCCGAAGCACTTTTGAAACAGCTTATCTTAAAACTAGTAGATAAAAGGAGAACACGAGGGATAGTAGAATTGAAGCCGCATTTCGGTATCACAAGCCTTTAGCTTAAGTACAAGTTGAGAAGTAGGCAGCTTAACGGTGTTAGCTAGCCAGTGCGTTTAGTTAGTGAAATTGGCATTTGGGAGAAGAGCTTCTTCAAATCTCACAACTTAAAATAGAGAAGAATTGCATGCGTTTATTTTCCAGTTTGAATTTCACAATTAGTCTTACATGCTTATAATTTGGTAGGAGATAATCTTAAAATGTGTAATTTCGCTTTCGTTATAATCTGTCGTAGTGTAAAAGGATAGGGGAAAGTGCTAAAATTGACAATTACATTGTGCTTATAATTAAGTGGCGTGACTAACTTTAAGTAAAATAGAATCTAACTATGATCTAGCTAAGACGAGCTTTTGAGAAGTCCTTGAGTACTACTCTGCGAGCTTTTTCGGTTGCTGGAACTAGCTGGACTCTGAGTTGGAGTTGTTAAGCTGCCATTTGAGGTTGTGGCGGATACGTGGTTTGCAGACGGTTCGCCGGTGTTTTCTAGTCCATTTGCGAGTTTAACTGTTTCCTCCAATGCTGCCGGAGTGAGCCATTCTTTAGGTAGACACTTTTCCAAGAAGGGTACACAGGTGCTCATGTAAGCTAGGCGGTTGACCCAGGTCGGGATTTCTCGGCCACATAGAAGCTGAACGGAGAGCAGAAAGATAATCAATCATCAGCATAAATAAAATAAAAATCACTACAAAATAAATGGGCTCTTACTTGCGAAAGTTCACTTGAGAAATGGTTGCAATTTTTATTCATTAAGTGATAATTGATCCCTTTAAAATCACGGCCCAAGTGTGACCCAGCTTGATCCACTTCGTCCTTGGTGAAGCTGGTGTAGCCTAACAATATCGTTTCTCTGGAAGGGAAGTCGAAAACCAGTTAATTAATCTAATCAATGACCTTTCTCCTCTGAAATCTTTTACTCAACTCACTTGTACTTATAATGATCTCCTAGATCCTCCGAATCCCTTGGGTTAATCTGAAAAATTCCTGAGAAGGCGAAGGGATGACCTCCATACGCGTATTCTGTGCCGTATACCTCAATCCCAGAGTGGAAAACGCCCAGCCCCATCATGTGAGTGTACTGGTTGGTCCAGTACTAAAAAGATTAAATAATTAGTTAAGTAGTTAACTAAATAATTAGAATAGCCTTAAGGTTAAGGCCCTTACCATATCATAAATGTTCAAAAGAACAGGCTCCCGATGTTCCTCATTCATGGCTGAAGCTGCCTTTAGAGCTTAACTAATTTCACTCTTATCAGTCTATCCCTCTTTCACTTTCACTTTTCCGATCTCAATTTTCTCAATTAATGATTCACTCCTTATCCCTATTCACAGGTCAAAGGTCACACTAAAACACACACCATTCACACTTTGATTTCCACATAATTAAAAATATCAGCTGATTTCAATAAACTTGTCAATTTTGGCCCTTTTTGGAAGCAATTTTCGGACTAATCTTTTAAATCAAATTAATTTCCTTTGTTAAATGCTGATTAAAAAAGTTATGATAATCATCTGATAAGCCTTTTTTCTTCGAGTTTTATACGCAGCCCTTCATCCCACACAAAAATAGTTGTTTACTGTTCTCTCCCCTATCATGTTAGAAGTTCGAACATGTTAGGCTCACACTCTTATCACATCTCTCTACCCTCCTATTTCACTTCCGCCTTGATTCGTGTTGGCACACTTTTTACTTATTGGCCTTCCACCAATTAAATAATAATTTTCAAGGCTTTAACCTTTATTTATGGGGGCATTAAACCTATTATTGATTAGCTTTTGTCAAATTGGCAATTCTGCTCTACTTTTTTGCGGAATTACGAAATGTGTAATGACATGAATCAGAGTTGTGATTAATCCGGTTTCCATTCCAGACTCTAGACATGACATGACATAATTTACGAGCAATTACATTATTATTATGTAATTTCCGATTAATGGAATGGCTTCCGTTATGGAGAAAAATGGCATTCATGAATAAATTGCAATTAGGAAATTGGCAAAGGTGAAAGGGATGAGATGAGATGGTTTTTAGTAGGTGAGATTTTTTATGGAAAAACGCATGAAAAAGTGAGATGAGATGAGAGACGGGCAAAATAGCAAGCGCGAATGCGAAATGAATTGGTAAAGAGCTCTAAACATGTGAATGTGATAATTTCAGAGAAATATTAGATAAATTAAGTGAAAGTTTCCGGGAAGGGGAAAGTTGTTAAGGCTCAAAAAGGTATGAGGAAGGGCCCCTTTCCGAAGGGGGCATGTCAATCTGTGATTTTAAATTCTCAGCTGTCTTGACTTAATTAATTTGTTTTGATTTTTGCAGGAAAATGTGGGGAAGAATCAAGCAGTTTTATAGGGATTATCAGATCTACTGCGTAATGATCCCGGTTATTGGAGCCCTTCATTGGAGTTGGCAGCAGTTGCAGTATGACAGGAGGTATGTGCAGGAGCATGAAGTTAGGGAGTTTCCTCCAATTTCGGTAAGAAAAATGCTAAAAGCTATTTAAGATGCTTTAATTTAATGCAAATGGTTAGAATAATTTGTTCCTAATTTTTCTACAGTTATATAAACACGCTAAGCATCTAGCTGGACTTGGGCCTCAACCCGAGAAGCATTCCCCTGGACCTCCACCGGAATCGAAGTCGAATTAGTCAATATTTTAGTCATTAGAGCGAGTTATTAGATAAATTAGATAGTTAAAATAAATTACAAAGCCTGAGATTTTGTATAAAATTTATTTGAGAGTAAATGAATAATTTAGGAAATATTAGAAACTGTTTGGATTCAACTTTTTGAAGAATTGAAACATGTAAACTTAATGGTCGAGATGTCATCCACCCTTCCTTCTAGAAGTTCACCTCCTTCGAGAGGACCGAAGCCGTCTGGCGTCCCAGTCAGGATTGTATCTAATGGCTCGAGGGTCATGTATTTCGAAACGTATGCGATTAGTTGGTGGATGTTGAATATCATTTTATTCGTGTTCTCCGACTGCGTCACTTTCCCATTTATTTTTGTTTCGAGGTGGACATTGTTTGGGTTGGGGATTCTTGATTTGGGGATGAAGTCGCCTACGGGGCAAGCGGTGTCGAAACCTTTGCCTATTTCCCAGGGTAGGTTTGTTTGGCCATCTCTTCCTTGCTAGAGATTAAAAAGTAGAATCAAAATCTGTTTTGATATGGATTGGATTAGACTTACAATAAAAATTTTCGCTGTCATATCAAAAGCCAGGAAGTATCCCTAAAAGATTGAATCATTTAATTAGAGGAAATAGAATTTAATTTTTAATGTCTAACCGCGACATAATCCAAAGCTCGGGCTTCTTCTACGTGTCTTGCTTCCTTGCCTATCACGACACCGAGCTCGAGTTCATACATAATTGGGCCTAGGGACGCTGGTAGCTGAAGGCGAAAATTAAT
>JAHZMU010000485.1:0-14839 GCA_027743725.1 Rambutsinella grinnellia | reverse complement strand
GTTATGTACAAGATTGATTGTAACTGAAGCACATTCGCTGAGATACGAGAGAGCAACAAAATAATACTTGTGCGTGAAAAAAGTATACAAAATAGGAACTAGTAAATTAGATGAGATGCAAAAGTCTATTATGTTTGAAAATGAGTAAGAAAGTTGACGATGTCAGCTCGTCCATTAAGTTGAACCTTGGCTGCTACTACTACTGCTCAGTCGGCGCATGACGCTGCATCCGGTATGCATAATATGGATTACACATTACAAGAGATGTCAAACCATGAAAATTAAATCAGGATTGCTTACGCAGTCCTACTCGCTTGCCACTCTCCATCAATATATTGAAGAAGCCTTTGAGGGTTGAGGATACCTTCCTTTGTAGGAACAGGTCGAGTCAAATCGGTTACTTCAGAAGTGGACAGGATGGTCTTTAGATCTTTATCCCAAACATAAACCACTCTGTGCTGCATAGTATATCTGAGAAAAGGTAAAATGAAAACAGGTCAAGTAAATTGTAACACGCCAACTGATCAGAAATGCAATTTGTAAATTATGTCTTACTCGAATTCAGAGATTGATTCCATCACCAACTCGTAGCTTGCCTGTCCGTTCGCAATATTGAAATAGTACTTTCTGTTCGAGGATTTACTCAAAGCCATTGTCCAAGGGTCTGTAAAAGTTATAATGCAAAATGTAAGAATACAGCTCTGAAACAATCATCAAATATAGCACATACCTTTTGTAATTTTCAGAAACAAAATTCCACTTGGTTGAATAAATGGCAGAGTTTCATCAGTATGATCTACGGGGCACACTAGATTAGAGCTAGACCCACAGGACACAACAACTCGATTCTCCAACCTAAATTATTCGAATAGAATATTAAAAATTAAATCAAATATCAAAAGAATCAAATATAATCATTGCGATATTCATACCTGTCGAAAACATCTGCAATATTCTCCATTCTCACTGGGATCTTTGCTCTGACCTGACACAGCTCCGTGTTTTGTGGCTTATTCATGGATTTGGCAAATTTGATGCACACTTCCAACCTTCCCGTGTAATGCCTAGAACGCACATCTACACCTCCTAAGATCATCGCATCAATTATGTGAAAGGTGCGGACAGAAGTTTGCGTTGGCTTCTTTCCATAAATTTCATCCACAAACTCGCCATACACCAACGTATCCTTCGAGAGTTCTAAACTTTCCCTTATACGCGTCCAAACTTTGTTCGTATAACGATAGATTTTGTCACGACCAAGAGCTATAAAATCAAGATTGAAGTAGCTTATAAAATTTCCAATCAAATTATCTCATTTACATTCAATTCTGAATCTAGCAAAAATTTGCTTACACAGATAGAATCCACGATTCTGTTCCTCCAGCCCACCTCCAACAACCACAATTCTCCAATCGTATGGCGACCTTATGAAAGCTTTCGACATTATGATCCAATAAAGGATACTCCGGGCAATTGAGAAATTCTGTGACCAACGAAATAGATAAAATGAAGTATGTAAATGATTTAAGCCTTAAATTTAAAAGTTTCAAAATTACATCAACAACACTTACCGACATTTTGAGTTCCAACAATCTCACTGAAAACTTTTTCTGGTGGCTTGATTGAGAGTAGTTGCTTACTGGAAGATGGAATTTTCCACAAGTCGAACAACTTCTTCTTCAATGCTTCTTGTCTGGGATCCTTCAATGTTAGATCGCGACTTACGAGAACAATTTTCTTCAAAGCGGTAATCTGCTCTCTTGCAAGCCTAGAATAATAAAAATTAATCAGTTATAATTCCTTAACACAGCTAAGCAAATGTATCATAAAATGATAACTTCCTACCGAGTATTACGAGCCACCATGTAATCAAAAAATGTCTTGTTTTCAGTAAGAATGCTGAGTGGCACCAATTCTTCAATATCTTCCTTGTAATTTTCATTGGTATCCCTTTCCAACTTCATTTGCCACATCATTCCATAACAGGCCGACAAGTATGCGCACACTCCTTCAGTATCTGGCTTCTTCCATTTGCAAATCAAGTACCTTTCTGAATTAGCTGGTCTGCTCGTAATTGGCTTGTGAATAGCGACAAGCTCGAATGACAGGTACATTAGGTAAATCAATCCAACTGTGAACGGGGTGAAGGTGTCGAAAAGCTTGCAAATGAACATACCACCTATGATTCGCACAAAACAAACAATTCAATATCCGGATATTCAAATCGAAATTCAAATCTTATTTGGAATTAACTGCTCACCAGGCCTATACCAAAGCAAGCGCCACAAAGCATTGTGCAAGGCCAATATGTGCGCTAAGGACTTCTTGAAGCTCTTTGTTATCAACGTCAAATCCCTGAAAGTTTAAAAACGAATTTAACACCTCCATTATACAGCCAGAGTCATCTGAGTCTGAAAAAGGAACTTACTCCATCGCCCAACAAGACATGCACACCACGACCTTCAGTTGCGCCTTTTATGTAATTGATGAAGGCCAAGGTATTCTTGGGATTGTAAATGTCACCATCTCCAGCNAAAAACTTACCCCATCGCCCAACAAAACATGCACACCACGACCTTCAGTTGCGCCTTTTATGTAATTGATGAAGGCCAAGGTATTCTTGGGATTGTAAATGTCACCATCTCCAGCTGGTCCTACAAAACAGAATTTAAAAGAATTATGACATCGGATTTATTAAATACAATTTCGTTTCTGACAATTTTACCATAAATAGCTTCAAAATTTTCCGCATTCGCCAAGGTAGAAGACCACAGGTCAAAGTCTAAATCCCCCTTTAAAGTCATTCCGAATCCCTTGGATTCCCACTTCTTCTTGAACAAAATATACCTGGAAGAAATGTTAGAATATTATAAACAAGTGCATGCAACTTAGCGGTTTGCAATATGCTATGTTTTCACATACTCGCTAGGCCCCTTTCCCATCGTTTCAAATGGATTGCTTCTGCCTCGCACGAATTTATATTCATCTTCATTCATCCCACGAAAACACATTTTCAGAGTGAGAAGATCGCGCAGAGCTTTGGGATCTACGAAAAAGGTTTCGCTACGAATCGACTTCTTTCTAGCACCGACTTTCCGCCATTGGGACAATGAAGGGTAATCAAGTTTATGAGTTGGTAATTCTGGTGTTATCCAGTAAACCTTCTCCTCCATCGGTATATCCTGTTTAGACAACAAACAAATCCGTTCAAAAGTTCACGCCTTAAGTGCATTCTTTCAATGTAAATAATCTGCTATTCAAACCTCTTCAAAGTCTAAGATGCTGTCTTTGTCTTGTTCTCGAATAACAACCCCTCCTTCCTCCAACACCTCTTGCATTTCCTTCAAAGCTGATTCTGATATTTCACTCAATTCCTCCTTTATACGCATAATCTGTCCCAATCCCGTTGGAGGGAGACCCATCACCTTCTAAGCAATGAAATCAAATTCACTGTTAAGTCTTTTAACATTGAACAAGCAAATCCGCAATTTCGAGAAATCAACTTACAGCAATTTCCGCAGGAGTTTTGAAGTCCTCTTCACGCTTCACGCTACTACTTCCATTCGTCAACATTTCTTTTGTACTGTCATTGGTGCTACTCACCGGGACCACCACAGTTCTCACTGGCTTAGCTGCTGGTGCTCCTCCAGAGCCTGTGTCGCCAACTGAAAATTGCCTGGTTATTATTACTGGACATTTGATCGCATTGATGCCATTGCTAGCTCCTTCATGGGATGGAGTCACTGGTGTCTTTGGGAGGGTCGTAGTCGACACCTCATTACTCGCAACGGTTCGCGTTGTCGCTCTAGTCGCCACTGCCGCCTGTCCCTCCAGTGCTTGTCTTCTCGCCGCCAATCTAGCCGTTCTCGGATCTTGTATTGGGACTACAGTCTCTTCTGCAATAGCGCTTTCAACACGACCCCTTTTAGACCGTCTTCGTTTGAAATTTGTGCCATTATCCTCCTCCTCGCTAGAATCTTTAGGATTAAACAAAAAGGTCATCAAATCATTGTCATAATTCCCATCTCACTCCAAAAATCTTACCACTACTTTCTCCTGCCAACGCTCGCCTCATCTTGACTCCAATCCCTCCAAAAATCCCGAACACTTGCCCTTTCTAACCCTTTACTATCCAAATAATCAGCTCCCCTTCACATCTTTCAACATTTACATCGAAATCAACCGCTCTTCTCACTTCTTTGTCAGCCCAATTAAAAGTATTAAAACATTCACCGGAAATAGAATGATAACCCTCCCGAGCTTCACCAAAGCACAATCCCAATCGACTAGTAAAAATTTAAAATAGCTCGTCTCATTTCAACAACTATTTCGATAACCATCCACAATCAGACTAAAACTTTAAAGCTTTTTTTCAACATTTATAAAAGCGCTCAAAATGTAAAACGACAGGAGCCTTCCCAAACTCCATCCAAAAGAAACGACACGAATAGCTTATCAAACTCGAAACAAGAAAGCACTCAAAAAGCATGAGAGGGACAGCGAGATCGAGACACGAACAGAAAAAAAGTGCACAGAAAATGTAAATAAATGCATTCACAAAACTCTGTCTTGAGCTTTAATCCACCTAAAAAGGGAGGTTTGAGTGAACCGCTTTGGTCATTTTGAGCGGTTTGGGGTGGATTGAGATTATGAAATGCGTTGGGTTAAAGGGGATGGATTTAGCTTTGGAGTAGATGGACTATGCGTGGGCGGGTGAAGATGCTGCGATGCCAAAAGGCGAATGATGCCGTCTGAATTTACATGCATTTTACAGACTTTGTCGAGGTAACTGATAATCATGAGAATAAAGATGAATTTTCTAAGAAATAACTCGTTTTGGTCCATATCATGATTAAAATTGACCTCTTAAAGTTTAATGATTGATGAATAAGTGGATGATTTGAATAATCAAAATTTTAGAGTAATGGAGCGCCAGCATCACAAGCGCACCTCCGTTTCTATGAGGGAAGGCCCTCCAATAGAAAGTCGTACGGGGGCTGCTGTCCACGACGTTTTGAAGGAGTGCTTCACATGCTGCAATAGTGAGTCGTGTACGCACCACCGGAAAAGCTTATCTGACCGCACCCTCACATCAGCCAATTGGTCTAATATGGCTGCTGCAGAATCCATGAGATTCGCTAGGGAAAGTATGGTCACTGTTGAGCCCCGTCATAGTAAAGAGGGGCAGGATGGGGATACCTTCTCGTTTGGAAATATGGATGAGGATGAGGACGAAATTGATGACTATCAGAGATGTATTCGATGCCTGAAGTCGGATTATAAGACGTTCGCAGCGTCAAATTTTGATAGGCTTGTGAGAGAAAATGAGACCCGGGCTATATTGGAGGTTTGGCCGCATTTGGAGCGAGAATTGATTAAAACGGCGAAGGCGGCTTCGGGATCTAATGTAAACGATGAGTCGGAATCATTCGCAGAGACCTTTCATGAACCTGCCTCGAGAAAGTTTCCAATCGCTGTTGTGGAGCTGTACAAAAAGGAGAATGATGACTCGGCAAGGAAGCTCTTGCAACTGATATTTTACCTGATTCCATCGAAAAACAAGGATATCTCGACTTACTGGACTGAGTGTCTTGAGAAACTTGTGGATTCATGCAATTCCTCAAATGTTCAGAAGGACATTTATCCAAAAATTGTCGAATTAACTGGAAGTGGAGGGGTCAGCATTCCTCCAAATGGGAGATGTGGGGCTTGCCGCTTACTCCGTAAACTTGCGAAGCGCTTCAACTCTGAAGTTATTGAAAGAAAGGTGTTCACAATGATGGAGTCTTTGGTGAAAGATCCGGATGCAGATGTGCGTGCAGCAGCTGCACTTGCTTTGCCTGAAATGATCCACAGGATTCAAAAGAAGGATGAAGCTCTCAAGCTAATTAATATTATGAAGGACGACGCAGATCCAAAAGTGAGGGCGGCTTTAACAACGACAATTGTGAAATCTGTGGCGTTATTGAACCCGAGAGAAGAGAAGAACAAAGAGTATTTGCAGAATGTCATGCAAATCATTAAGGTTTTGGTGAAGGAAGCTTATATTCATGGGAATATTGATGTGCTTGTGGCGTACTCAGAGTATATGGGTCATGTATGCGATAGTTTCACCGCTGCTGGAATATTGAAGCCAAGAGATATCCTTTGGTACCTGGATGCATATCTCCAACTATGCAAATACGACTCGAAAATGGAATTTGATGATCATATCGAAGCGGAAAAGGAGATGCCACCGGGATTCGCTAATTTCAGAGCTAATATGGAATTTTCGAGGAGGCATTCGATCGTAGAGGCTTTGATTAGTACAAAAGCAGACGCAATGATCGACAGAGTTCAGGCGCAATCGACTGAAAACTCGAATAAGATTATTGCCGCCCTAAGAGCAAATGCGGGGAGTAGGAAGATGTCCATCCCGTACGGAGGTGGGATCACTCCATCAGCCTGTTTGAAGAGACAGTATGGACCGGACTTGGAGAAAGCGTTTGAATGCAGAAAGAATGCTGCGAAGCAGTTCTACGAATTCATGATGTTTGCTAATCCAATTGTTGGATTCAGACATGGACTGCATCCACTAGTGACTGATTTAATGCACGACACGAGATCCGAGGTCAGGGGAGCTATGGCTGAACAACTCCTCCCGATAATGGAATATCTTGGAGCGGAAGCAGGAGTATTGCACGGGGAATTGGTGTATTGCTTATCTGATGATGATATCGACGTGATTCAAGCGCTCATCCCAAGCATTTCGAAAATACTCAAGTGCCTTACCACCGCTAAAATCTTGTCTCCGGATAAAATTGTACGAAACTCAAACACATAACTTTGTAATTTATTTCTGTTTAATTTATTTTTTTACCCTATAGACTCCCAAGTTGGTTGAGATTGGTGGAGCTATTCTCTATTGCGAAGAGAGATTAAACCAAACAACTTATTACAAAGTTCACCAAGCCATGCTCGAGCAGTTCACGGTACTTCCGTTTTGTCTACCTGGGGACTATGTTTTTAGCAACTTTGTCCCATCTCTCTTCCACAGACTTAGGCATATGGTATGAAAGAGAATTCTCGCCGAGCTCTAAACTTATAAAATTACATAGCAATTAATTTCATTAGCGAGTCTTGCCATGTCGAATGGCTGCAGCGAATGCGATCGTCATCTTTCTCCGTCATTGCAGAAGGAGTACACAGAGGGAAGAGATACGGAAACGGATTAGATTGGGTAAATTGATGATGACATGAAATGAACACGTTTTGTTTCTCTTCCTAGAAATTACTTGTCCGGGGTCAAGTGAAACAACACGTTTTGTAACTGACCCTGCTTGATAGATCGATTAGTATTTTTGTGTGCAAAACTAATATTAAATTCCCAAAGGAATGGGGAAGATAAAAAAGTTTTCCAAGCGTTACAGTAAACTTATCTTTCTTTAATAGGATTTGCTCAAGGTCGAAGTGTCCATGACCGGATGTTATTCCTCTACATGGCCAAGAAGATTATGGAAAAGTTCTCGAAAAAGTACTTTCGCGAGCATTTCTTCGAAGACGTCGTCCTTTTAGCAAGTGAGATAATGATATGCGGAGAATAATGATAATTTTAATTGAAGGTGAAACGGTTTAAATTGCATTTTTTAGACGATCCCATCGGGAACGTTAGGCGGAAAGTAATTGAGCTTATGCCCGAGTTGAAAGATTTACTAGAAGATGCAAACATGTCTAAGAAACTAGATGAAACTTTCAAAAACGCTAGAAAGTCAGAAGTGGATCGGGACGTAAAGGCGAAAATGGATGAGGTTGCAGGAAACTTTCAGACCAAAAAGGTAAGTCTTTAATCTGATATAATTGTAGATATTTTAGAAGAATTTTGGATAGTAAAAGAATCTCTTGGTTAATTAGGTCGATCCAAAAAAGCAAAGAGAAAAATCAGGAGATAGAAGCCCGGCCGTAAGTATTTTATAAAATGAATTATTCCAAAGGTTAAGAAATATTTGAATCTCTTGGTTAATTAGGTCGATCCAAAAAAGCAAAGAGAAAAATCAGGAGATAGAAGCCCGGCCGTAAGTATTTTATAAAATGAATTATTGCAAAGCTTAAGAAATATTTTTATTAACAGACTAAAAAGTCACCAAATGATCCCGAAGACCAAGTTAAACAAATGGAGGAAGAGCTTATCGAAAACATGGAGAAGGGAAATGATGAAGAGGAGCACGAGAGTTTTAAGGAGAGGAGGAAAAGTAAGTTGAAATAAAATAAAATGGAGCCGTTCTAAATTGTAATTTTCTAGGCTTTTATGGAACAACAAAGAAATTGCATGAGCCCAGTGAAAGCAAGCCAGGACCTGCGTCAGGAGGTGGGGCACCTACAACCTCTGGAGGTGACTCTGAGCCAAAACCTGCTTAAAAATAATTATTGCTACATTTAATTTGCAGGCCAATGATCTCGTCCCTAAATGTTTTGGGATTTGAAATAAAAAGTTCTAAAATCTATTTAATAAATGCATGCTGACATGAGTTCTGAACTGTTTTAAAATATTAGGATAAATTAGGAATGAACCACATACAAAGCTACTTCAGAGGGAACATGGTTGGTGTGACATGAATCCCAAAAGTTACAAATTTTATATGTTCTACAAATAGTATTTAATTTGGTAACAAAAAGTTGTAGAGAAGGGAAGTGGAAAGTTTTAGGATTAGCAGAGTTTACATTTTCTCTGATGAATACATCCTGTCATGGTCCTACTGTGAAGTGATAAGTTTTGCAAAGCATTTATTCAAATTGCATAAACAATCATATTTTAAATGTTAACCTTTAAAAGAAAGCTTCCTGTTTCCAATTCCACTACCCACGCGTTTCACATTCCGAAAAAAAATTCAAAAATTCTCTGGAGCCGAAAAAGCTAAATCCACGTAATCATCATAACGAGGGAAGCAATAAACCCCGCAATTGTGAAAGTAGCGACTTGGGTACAATAAACTAAATTCTGATACATCTTTTGTGACTGAGGTTGAAAAAAGGGGAAATATTTCTCCCGAATCAAATCGTCAAATCCTCTGTGGACAGTGGGATTATTATTAAAGGGGGATCTAGGAAATTCGTTCCGGAAGAAATTTTTCTATCAAATTTACTCACCCACGAGCATTGGCTTGTTTTTTTGGGGCTGGATGAACTGCTTCATACTAGGGGTCTCCTCTTTCCTTCTGCGAAGTAACTTTAGTCAAGTAAATGGATGGGAAAAGGCTGTAGCTCTTTCCCCTTTACGGCCCACAAGTTCGTATGCGGAGAAAAATGAAATTTGAGACCTTTCAGTAGGACGCTAAGAGTTTGGATGTGCCCATTGCAATATTTTAAATACAATGTGCCTTATAGCCTTTGCCATTCGTATCATTTTACCTGTGATATAACTTGGAGAAAGCAACTGGCTGGATCATTATATGGCGGTAGTAAAGAGGGCAGTTGGGAGTTTGAGACTGGGCTTGACTCCATGTGTGATTTAAAGCATAATAGACTTGCATCAGCAACATTCCCATCGTCCACTCCCAGTGCAGCAGCGTCACCAGCGCTTTAAAAGTTGCTACATTGCAAAAAGGCATCATCCATTCAGCTTGTCAGGTTATTCAGGAAGTCTCTTGTGTGTGAATGCTTTATGGAGTAGGGCAGTGGATGCAAAATGGATCCTGGCGGAAAGGACAACAAATATGGGAGACCGGTGAAAGGAAATGGCTTAAGATTAAATGAGCTTATTGTAGTGAGATCTTATTGTAAAAAGTTAAAAGGCAATTTGAGTTTTGATTGTGAAACTTGTCAATTTATTAATCTTTTTATAAAATTGAAGTTGATTTGAGAAGAATATTTGACAAAGAATTTTGACACGAGATAAGTGCTGAGAGTGAAGGGACGTTGAGAATACCGATGGAGTGGAGATTGGTTGAGGAAAGCTGTTCAGCCCTTAAAGAGTAGACCAGCGATTACGGCGCATAGGACTCCATAGATTAATCCGAATGACTGTAAAATATTTAGACATTATTAGTAAAATTATAAGGTGGTAAAAAGATTAACATTCGTTTTGTTCATACCACTGATGCAATCTGGTTATCGAAATACCCCCTAAGCCCTGCCTTTTGAAATTCTCGGTTCATCACATACACGCCTCGTCCATCGAAATTCACCAATACCACGATTGAGACTATAATCATGTATACAGCCGCACAGATATGGAATACTTTATCCTACAATTAATTTAAACGTTATTAAAATACTAATTAAGTTGTAAGACAGTAGGTTTGTAAGGGAAAATAATATGAACATACCACCATGCCTAAGGCGTCATTTTCAACTCCTACCAATACCAGTATAAGGAGTATCAGGGAAAAGATAAAGCAGATTATTACTCCAGTAGTGAAAGCTTCAACGTCATGGCCCCACCAACCCCATCCTCCCCCCACACCCCCATAATACCCACTGTAGCTATACCAGCAACATAGTGCGATGAGTACACAGAACTGTTTCAAAAAAGAGCATTGGAAATTGGAATTCTTATGACAGTTTGGGTTTCATGGAATAGATTTTCGTTCGATGTAGATACAAAGAGTAGCAACTTACGACAGAGATAATCCTGAGGATTCCAACAGGTTCTTTTAATTTTCCTGCGTCAAAGCCCATATTGTCGGTTAAAGATGGCGGATGGTCAGAATCTCCAAATAGTATTCACTTCACGCGTTCCTAAATGCTCTAGCTAGTAGATGCACTGACTGATCTCGATTTGTAAATTATATTTGCGGATGGGGATTGTAAAATGCGAGGTGAATTTTCTTTCAATTCTATGAAAGGATGATTTTTGCAGACTAAATGAGAAAGCAATTGATGGATTATGTTGCAACAGCAACCTTGGATGTATGGAATTGGTTTCCATGAAGCTCGACATGAGACCTTCGTCTAAGCCATTTGGCATCTATAATGATTTGGTGAAAGTTCAGTACATCGCAAAAAGGTAAGGGAAAGCTTGTCAGTAAGGAGCAAAGAATATTGTAATCGTAATCTAATCTAGTTAGTGACTTAAGATTAATGAGCAGCTTATCTAGTTGTAAAAGTAAAAGCAATTTGAAAAAATCTAATTTTGATTGTGAAACTTGTCAATTTATTAACATTTTATAAAATTGAAGTTGATTTGAGAAGAATAATAGACAAAGAATTTTGACACGAGACAGGTAAGTGCAGAGGTGAAGGGAAGTTGGGACGCGGGTAGACGAGATTGGTTGAGGAAAGGTGTTCAGCCCTTGAAGAGTAGGAAAGCTAGTACGGCGCACAGGACTCCATAGATTAATCCTAATGACTGTAAAATATTTAGAAATTATTTGTAAAACTGTAACATGTTAGAGAAGCGTTTACTTTCGTTTTGCACATACCTCTGCTGCGAGAGCTTGGTCACTGGCACCAAAACAAATGTTTAAAACGCAAGCCCTGGAATGGGCCAGAAGTATGATGGTGACTATAATCATGTGTATTGCCGCACAGATATGGAATATTTTATCCTTCAATTAAAAATATATCATTAGTGCAATTCTAATAAGGTAGTATGATTATGATAACTTGTAAAAGTAATATGAACATACGACCATGCCCATAGCATCGTTGTCTCCTCCAAACAATCCCAGCAAAAGGAGTACAACGGAGAAGATAAAGCAGATTATTAGTCCAACCGAGTAAGCACCACCTTCGTCATTCCAAGGAGCGCCATTAGGGAGAAACCAACAGCATAATGCAACGAATACACAGACCTGTTACCAAAATAGATCATTGGAATTCTTATGACAAATTATTATGGAATCATGGATAGATTTTCGTTTGATGTACAACTTACGATAGACAAGATCCTGACTATTCCTGCAGGTTCTGTTAGTTTTGCTCCTCCGTCACCCATATTGACAGTTGAAGATGGCGGATGGTCCGAGTCTCCAAATACTAGTATTCACTTTACGCGTCCCTGCTCTTAATGCACTGACTGATCCCTATTGCTAAATTATACTTGCGGATGGGGTTGGGGATGATTGTAAAATACGGATGTGAATGCGAATGGATTTTCGTTTTAATTCTACAAAATATGATTTTTGCAAGAGGCTAAAATGAGAAAGCGCATTGGTGGAAAAGTTCATGTTGCAAGTTGCAACAGCAACCGTGAATATGATTCGGATATGAATGGAGCTCTGCATGGACGTTCTAAACTACTTAGCATCTACTTAAGATTAAGATGATTCGATGATACTTAGGCTATTTCAATTCTTATTAATACTTAATCAAAATACTAATTATTCTTTATCATTCAAACTTTATTACAGACAATCTGAAGACTTTAATCAGTCTTTAAAATCAATTACATACTACGCTTTAAGTTTTACAGTGATGAAACAATAGAGTACAGTTTTTTTACAGAGTTTGGATAGTTAATGGCAGTTGCAACAAATACGAGACTGGCTTGTGACTTGAGACAGGAGCTTGTTGGAGGAATGTCTTGTTTATTTGTTGCCCCTGAAGAACAGAACAGCTATTGCGATGCATAAGATTCCATAGAGTAATGCGAAAAACTGAAATATTTGGAATTTTTCAATTAAAACATGTTAATAAAGCATTACTTTCGTTTGACACATACAGACGCTGCAATTTCTTGTTCGAATATACTCATCCCAGATCCAAACCAAGTCCCGAGGTGGTAGAGGTTGATGCAGGAGACTATAATCATGTGTAAAGCCGCCCAAATATGGAATACTGCATCCTTAAATTAAATTGCATGTTATTAAAATACTAATTAAGTTGTATGACAGTAGGTTTGTAAAGAAAATAATAATGTGAACATACGATGATTCCCAGGATCTTATTCTCTCCTACTAACAATAACAGCAGAAGGAATATAAGGGATCCGATGAAGAACGTTAATAATCCACCTGAGAAAGCATAAGCTCCGTAGGTCAAAGCACCATAAGAAGAACGGAAAAAATAACAGCATATTGCAAGGAAGGCGCAGACCTGTTCAACAAAATAGAAATTGAATTGTGGAATAGATTTCCGCTCGATGTACAACTTACGATGGACAAAAGCCTGAGTATTCCAGAAAGTCCTTTTAGTTTCCCTGCGTCAAAACCCATTTTGTCCCTTGAAGATTGTGGATGGTGGAAACGTCCAAAACTTGGTGGTTACTTTACTTGCTCTTCGCACAGACCGCTCCGGATTTCTCAATTTAGTTTTCGAATTCACGTTGATGATGCCGATGGTGGTTAGTACGAATGCGTTTTCTAAAATTCTAAAATGCAAAATGGACTTTGGCTACTCAATTAAAATGAGAAAGCGAATTAATGCATTGTTACAACAGCAACCATAAAATGTTGAAATTGGATTGGAGACGAATGGCAGTTTCTAGGAAATCGTGTGGATATGGATTTGATAAATGAAACGAAAGGAATCAAATCAACTTAAAAAAGCACCAAATCAGAAAAGACGAGAATTTATTCGAGTACAATTTTCACATGTTGGTTACATCACAGCATAATTCGTTTTACAAAAGGCAAATACTTTTGAATTTTGGTTACTTGTTAGACAAAATTGTAGCTTCATATTTAGGGTTTGTCAAGAGGTCAGGTATCAGCCATAAATTATTTGCAAGCGAGATCGGGCAGGTTTTGGCTAACGGTCGAGGTTAACAGCTTATTTCCCACCACCTCCTTTAGTAAGCATGTAAGCTCCAGCCGCCAATGCTATGGCCAGGAAGAATTCAAAAATCTGAAAGGAATCGGTTTGACATCTTCAATAAAATGACGGCGAATTTTTCTATAAAAAATCACGATTAGAATATAAAAATCCATTACCGCAACAGCCATGTGTGCTCCACTACTGTTAGGTATCGCTGCGTCCAAATCCGCGATGGACATGACAGTCATCGCACCTCCCATAAAAACATGGTAGACAAGATCCTACAAAATCATTTTAAAGATTAGTGAACAACGAATCTCAAAAATTGCAAAGTCTTTATGGGTTTGTATGGCTTACAATTGTTGATACGTAGTCATTTTCTACCCCGGCGATACCCAGAATCAGCAAGATCAACGAGACCACAATGCAGAAAAGCAAGGAGTAAAATAGTGTTCTGTCCAAGTTAATATACCCTCTCCATGGTGCAGGCATACAGCCTAGCCAAACGCCCCATGCGATGATTGCACATACCTAGAAAGTCGAATATTAACTGTTTAAATCCATATTTGGTTTACTTAAACATTTCAATAATCAAACTGACCACTTCGACAATCCGAATTATGCCAATTGGCTCAGTCGCTTTCTCACAGCCCATGTTTGCGGTTGACTTCCTTTCAGGTTGATCTTGAGGACTTCGTATGGATGAGCTGTGACTTTACAAATCGTAAACTTTTGATACGGAACGCGGTACTAGAGCTAATGCGAATAGTTTTCTTACACACTACTGACATTACATAAAAATTACGAAATCCTGACTTCATTCATGACTTCAATAGCAACATAAATAGTGCTCATATCCTTAGCAATTATCCAGTGCCTACCTTGATGACTAGTCTACTCTGATGAATAACCAATACGAGTTCTTAAATTGTCAATAATCTCAAAGCGCCCCAAGTCGAGCATTTCCAACAAAATATCTTTCACATAAAACTTTCTTTGAAAACTCATAATTTCTTCTGAAGAAAGCATCCATATGTTTCCTCCCTACACATCCCTTCTCACTATCTATACAAGCCAATTTAAACAAGATGAGCTTGTCACAGCCTAAAATGAAACAGACTTTTCCAACTCCCTTTTCTCCGTATTTATTTCATGTTTTCACAAATGA
>JAHZMU010000484.1:0-14058 GCA_027743725.1 Rambutsinella grinnellia | reverse complement strand
CTAAATCTCATGATAGTAACTAGTAGAATGAATCTCTTTGTGTGTGCTACTTCGTTTTCATACGCATACTCATATCGCTTTAAAGATAACATTGATAAATAATCATGTGTGTATGTAGGATCCTGATGTTTATGTTTTACAGAGCTAGTTATGTTGGCGCTTTCTATGTACGCGCATTGCTTTTCATTTAACCTTTGGTTTGATTTTAAACTTCTCAGCTGGCAACAACTAGTGTGCTAAATATTTTTAAAGAATTTTTTAATAGATTTTATTAATTTTGACTTCTGACCTCAAGGAGATAAATAGTTTACCGACGGGGATGGAACAAAATACTATTTCAGGTATTTACGCAATAATAATTACAAAACAATATCAGATTAAGGAGCAACTCTAAGACTCGAGGCAGTTGACAGTTTCGTTTCATGGACAACCATGTCTTATCTTATTGACAAATTGTCTGAACTATTCCTAGCATTTTGTCTTTAAAGGGGAGCAGAAATTGCATATGATTCATCTTTTTGTAACGATTTCATGGTAAAAGACATTCTATTTGTATTAATCTTATCTTCTTTTTTTATTTTTGTCAATTGACTTGCTTTTAATAGTCGCAATAATCAAACAAAGTATAGAGAAATGCCTGGCATTTTAGCGAAATGTTCGGTGCTAAATTAAGAGCTAGCAGTCTATATTAATTACACTTAAATGACCATATACTGTGTTGTAGAAAATGACCTGATTTTGATACAAGCGCTTAAATGTTAAACTCAATCAATTCCATTACCCTAAAATCTATACAAAATGGCCTTGGAAGAAATTCTGACGTGTGTAATGCTCCCTACTTCGTATACGAGACAAAATTATCGAATTAAAATTCCATGTTTTCATTTCCTAAAGAGCTGCCTTTGCAGCTCTACCTTCAGCTTTTTACCGCACAAGTTTATATGACAAGGTCTGCATTTCGGCTTATTTTGAAAGGCCGAATCACGAAAAACTGTCGGACATTATTGGGAGTAATAATTTTGTCGGTATCGTGTCTAGAACTCATGAATTAATGAGTTGTCCTCTTATGTCGACCATTATAGACAATAAAACTGCTTTGCCGGCTTTCTTTAGTAATCACACTCATTTCCGGAGTTAACATGTTAACAACCGCAGTGATAAAACTGAGGGGTTTAACTTGGTAGTTATCTAAATGTCCCCTAATTACTTATTCATGTCGGCAGTTCAAAATTTCGGAGTTAAGGTTGAGGTGGACATTGACACATGAGAAAACAGTAGCTTCGTGTCATTGCTCATTTGAATTTCCCAAGTGGTTACAATATCTAATCCATCATCAGAAATCGTCATCATGTAAGTTTTAATAATTAAATGTTGTGTAGCACACCTGCACTCATATTTTCATAGAGTTTGAGGTTCAGTTACTGATAAATTATTAGATTTGCATTATCTTCATTTTGGTGACCAAATGTTGTTATCATTTGTTACGAACGATGCACTTGTTTGTCTAATGCCAGTGAATAAAATAGCTTTTCTTGAAGCACTTGCTCTTCAAATGTGATTTTGGTCTTTGATTGGATAGTTTCTTCTCTGAAGGTGACATGTAAATATAAAGTCCTATTAACAAGCTAAATGTAGTTAAAAGTCAATCAAATATCATCATCCAATTAGACTCTAAATCGTGCAATTACGTAAAATTTCTACTTAACAAAAGCACATTAAAGATATTAGTTAACAATAAATGGAGTGGTAAAATCTTCATTTTCTTAGAAATCTCTTTGTGACCAAACCAAGTTTGTTACGTGGAACTCTGTGGGGCAATGCGTGAAAATCAGTAAATAATTACAAGCACAATCCCATAACTTATCGGCGATAAGTAACATATTTGGTTGTGAATGCTTGCCCGTGACTTCAGGTATTTTAGACTTGATTTTACATTCATTTAACTTTTTAACAATTTAACAGTAAATTGGCTTTTCAATTCTCAACTCCAATTCATTCAATGTCAATCACCCTACAACCATTAGAATAAACCAGTGTCGACAAACATATCTTCCAATTCCCAATCTCTTGCAAACATTTTTCTTGCAGTTGAAGTTTGAAGAAGATTGAAACTAGAGCTGTCAAGCTTTTTAAAAAATCAACCTATAAGCAAACTAATGTGGACTGGTTTAATACTTGTATCTTTGCTGAGTAATGGTCATAATTGCCAGTGCTAAATGATCGCAAGTCGACTGACGCATGTAACATCCATTTCTTCATGCAAAAGTATAAATTCCAGTGCTAAATAAAATAAAATATGTCAGTGTAATAAAATAACTTTAATGTTGAATGGTCAATCAACGCGAACATTAAGAGACCTAGATTGAGTAATCAAATGGAAGATTTCAGAAGAAACAGAGAGTTTCAAGTGATATTGCGTGGATTACACTTGCTCAATGTTAGAGAGAAAAGGTAACAGTTTCTTCACTGCGTAGTTATAATTCGGCAAGGCAAAAGTGCTTAGAAAATTGCATCGTCTAGACCATAGGCGACTATAATGGTAGACAAAAATTTCTAATTAGCCACCATTGTTATGCTAAAAATGAAATAATAATTACATGTGCAAACTTTTTGCTCTAAATATAGGTATAGAAGATTCAGAGACTTGGATTCTCCTAATGACTGGGTGGGAGTAAATGTGACGGAAGTAACGGATGAAAATGGTAATCCCGAAAGGCAGCTAGAACAAAGTCAGACTAAAGAGAAATTGCAACAACCTCATGTAGAGTTTAAGAAAGGGAACAACTGTAAGAAGAACAAGTGCAAATCCACTGCTGCGAAAGCGAAAGCTAAAAGCAATAATTTGGAGCGTGAAAGTGAACGCGGTGAAAGCATTAACAGGGATGAAATTAAGAGGAATGGTAGTGATTCCTCTGAAGTGCACAAAGAAAACGGTGCTGAGAAAAGGTTGAAAACTGGCAGCCTTGGCGAGTCAACGAAATCCCTTGATCCTTATATTTCAATTCAAGGGGACGTTTCCTCCTCACGGGAAGATCCTCTTCTTTTGAGTCATCATCATCGCCCACAATCTGTGAAGAAAAGCAGATCACTTGATAACTCCCAGTTAGGAGAAACAAATTGCCGAAAGGAAACGTCTGTTTCTCTGGAACAAAAAGAAACTTTTGAGAGAGACTTTGATGATAACAGATGCCATAGTGGTTATACAAGTATCCTAAGAAGAGCAAGTAGTCTGAGTAGTGTGCCCTCCTACTTTTACCCTGATCCTTATTCGATCGCTTTTCCAAAATATTTGGACGATCTAGGTTCGCTGTCATCAAACTCGTCTGCCACTGGGTCAGAGCGTACTGAATATCTTCAATTATCACGGACGGGATCATCCTTCTTATCTCCACCTGGCAAAGCTTTCGCCGCTGGTAGGGAGGAAAGGCAGAAGAGAGACGTGATTGTATCAGCGTACAGAAACAACAGTTTGGACATTTTGGATAAAATGAATTTCGATAGTGCCCTTTCAACATCAGAAGAATATCAGAGTTTTAGATCGAGTGTGCCTTTGAGGAAAATTTGTGTTGAGGCTGATGGGACAAAAGTAAGTTTGATATGAGTAGGACTTGTGCGATGTAATTGCAAATTTCACATTAAATGCGTGATAATGTCTTAATAGATGATCTCTTTTTCTGACCGCTAATGTAATTTTAAACATTAAAATTCGAAAATTAGTAAGATTAACTGACTTTTCTCCAAAATTAAAGGAATGGAAAGTGTATGATGCAGGACCAAAAACAGTTCGAACTCCTCTATTATGCTTGGGCCCTGCGTGCGCAACCGCTGATGTATTCTATCGTCAAATTCTTAATTTGACTGCTCGGGGGATTCGAGTTATATCGGTAGGAAAAGCAAATTTTCTATTTCATTTTATATTTTATAATTTTTATACTGTGTTATCAGGTTGAAGGGCCGGTATACTGGAGCGTAGAAGATTGGTGCAAAGGTCTGAAGAAATTATTGGACTGTCTCAATCTAGACAAAGTCCATATATTTGGAGCTTCATTGGGTAATAAAATACTCTAAAATAAAATTGTAAAAATAATAATTCAATTTGTAATTTTCTATTGTATGCATTCTGTACTAGGAGGTTTCCTGGGTCAAAAATTTGCTGAGTATACTTACCATTATCCTAGAGTGGCGTCACTCATTCTGTGCAATACCTTTCTGGATACATCCATCTTTGATTACAATGATTCCGCAATGATGTAAGCTATTTTAGCATGACTGGAGACCTCCAATTAGATTATGATTTAATTATGCAAATAAATTTATAATTTTTGCCAGATTTTGGATGCTTCCTTCCGTCATTCTGAAAAAACTTATTATCGAAAACATTACCGCAGCTCGAATAATGGATCTGGAAATTGCCCACGCAATAGAATTTATGATAGAACGGGTAAAACCGATCAACCTAAATGAACATGAATGATTCAGAGTTCCCGAATGATTTCAGTTCTAATTTTAATTCACAGCTAAACAATCTTTCTCAACAAGAACTGGCATCCAGAATGACCCTGAACTGCGTCAACAGCCATGTTGACACTTTCAAACTGAAACAACTCAAAATGACCGTGATGGACGTTTTTGACGAGTCTGCGCTGTCTACTCAAGCTCGAGATGATATTTACAGGCATTACGCAGAGGCTAAACTAGCTCATTTAAAAAGCGGCGGAAATTTTCCCTATCTGAGTCGAAGCGATGATGTTAACATGCATATAATGGTAATAATTAATTTTAACAAAAAATATATCATCATATATCAAAAAATATTTTCCATGCTCACATTTTTATGTTCAGGTTCATTTAAGAACTTTCAATGGCACAAAACATGCCGCCCTATTTGAAGAAGTTCCATCTGCCATTCCAAACAAAAATGAAAGTAGCCAGCCTATCTCAACCTCTCAAATTAATGGCAACTACGCACATCCGGAAGGTAGCTTCAACACATCCTCATTCGTTGCTTCCAGTGTTGAAGATAAAAACCAAGCGTTTAAAGAGGAAGCCGTGAATGCTCTTGGCTTACCAGTACAATAATCAAAGCAGCTTTGTCGACTACCAATTTGTTTTTATCCTACATAGAAATTTATTATAAAAGACATGATTTTTTATCATAATCATTTTAATAGCAATTATGGAATCCAAGACTGAGTACGTCAAGTTGTACTTTTAATTTTAATTTGCTATTTTATTAATAACGGAAACCACATGAGAATCGCAAATTAATACATCTTTTTAATTACCAACCACACACAGGCTATAAATATTTGTAAATAAATTTTATTATAATAAGCCAATAAGGTAGATGCTTAAACAAGAATTAAAACTTAATTATTTGAATAAACAATTAATTTTTACATTCCAATCATATTTGACATACAAAATTTCGTTCAAGCCATTCATTCAAAGCGTTGGTGAAAAATATGAACAAAGGAATTTCTCTGCACTCGAGTGCACCCTTCTTCAGTCTACACCCAACTCATATCAGACTGCCCACCATTCACGAAACTAAAATGCGCGAAGCTGCTGGATGTAAACATTCACATGCAATATTTTTTTGCTAAAAGTTGTGAAATTCTAGATTTTGATAATAAAATTAGTTTTTAGTGCATTAATAAGTGCTTTTAAATGCAATTCGCGTAATTATAGAAAAGTAATTATGCTCAAGTGTCTTGCAGAAGTTAACTGGCTGATTGGATCAGCGACATTTAAATTACATTCGAGACTTGTAAAAATTAAGCCAAGTTATGAAATATCTTGGGCCAGGGTAAGTATTTAATTAGTTTATAAGTTTAGCTGCGTTTTTGGTCTATGATTGATGAATTAATTGATTTATTCATGTAGAATACGTACATCTACCGGACATACTGCGCGAAGAAAGCTGAGGGCGGAGATTCAAAAATCTTCAAACCTAAGGTCGTTGAAGAGTATTGAGGTTCCGAAGTCATTAGGAAAATTGAAGATAGCCATAGAAGAATAGAGTTTGACTAGCTTTATTATGACTTGGATACAGTGGATTACAATACGTAGCACTTTTACATCATAGTTTTTACGTTTATATAAAAATAGTATAAAATTGTCTTTATAAAATGAAAATAAAATTAATAACTATCTAATCTATAGAGTGTACTTTCACTACTGCTTTCACTTTTTCTTTGGCAGTGACTTGACAGGAGCAACTTTAGGTTTAGATTTAATAGCTTTAATAGATTTTTTTGGAGTCGGTGATCTTGGCTTAACTGGACTGTGGCTCGGTACAGGACTACGCCCTTTTCCCCTAATGCTGGCTTTGCTTTTCTTCATTTTCTTATTCAATTCTTCCAATCCCTCTGTATTGTATAAAAACTTGATGGGCTCTTTTACAACCTTGGCAGTTTTACTTTTGGTTTTCCTCTTTCCAAATAACCACATGGGCTGTTTTTTTGGAGTCTCATGCACGGATTGATGGGGGTGGGTGTGATCCTGTGGGTGTCCGGTAGGCTCAACATGCTTTTTCTCTGCCTTTTTCTTCGGTAGGGTTTCGACTTTTTGGTAGTCATCTCCCAAATCATAAATATTTTTCTGTCTTGCTCGCTGAGGACTAAAGATGCAGTCAGATTCTCCATTAGGATCATACGTTACTTCAACAAATGCCTTGAGCAATCTCCAAAATGCAGGGTAGACGGCTGCAAGGTGAATTACGTCACGACTAAGTAGCTCCAAAACCTCCGTGTATTCCTCTGCTCGGTATGATTTCCTGTACCACTCGTTATGGAAGAGACATGGGAGTTTCCCAAATACATCGCCAACCAAATACACCCTCTTTAATTCCATTGCAGCAGTGTCGTTGGCAGTAATCCCGGAAACGTAGCCTTTCATCACGATAAACATGGAGGATCCTAAGTCTCCTTCTTTTACAATGCATACTCCAGGTAAATATATGGAGTGTTTGACGTGAGCAGCTACTTGTTTGATGAATATAGGGTTTTTTATGTTGAATATGATGACTTTATTCAGTACACTCTCGAATAGGGCATTGCACACTTCAATCTTGAGAGTGGTTGGTAGGATTGCTACAGCTTCATGGTACATTCGTCCTCGACATCGGATCCACAAAAGGTCGAAGTATGCGTTGGCTTGGCCTTGTCTAATCCTTGAGAGGCCGACGTTATTTAAGTATTTCTAGAATGAGGGATCGGGTTAATTATTTGTAATTTTTAAATCTATTTTGTAATAGCTTACAAGAAGAAGTTTAACTTGATACAAATACTCCCGATGAGCTTTAATAACTGATGTCATCCCAGCTATAACAAATAAAAGAAGCTGTTAAGCCCATTCGTCATTTTCACACATTCAATTGAATAATTAATCTAACCTGTAAATGTACTGAGAATAACGGATAAGATAAATGCTCCAGCGAAGAAGCACAAAATGCCGACAACCATTTCATGTACATTTTGGGGAACAATGTCACCAAAACCAGTTGTTGATATTACAGTTACGACCCAATAAAGTGACCGTAACCACCACTTCCAGCGATGCATGGCGTCATCTTCATTTCCTTTGATTTCTCGATCAGCAGCAAAGGCAAAAGTCCAAGTGTACGTAGTATTTTGTTCGGCTTCCGGATTTTTAGGGTTGAAGCAAGGGTTTAAGCTTCGATTATCGGTGCTAATCTCCGAGTCTTGTTCGCAGTTAGAAATCTGGTAAAATACGCATGCAATACCGTGGGCGATTAAGAGAAAAGTTGAGACTGAAAGCTGAATTTTCAAGCGGAAGGGGCTGACTGATAAGTCATCGCCTTTTTGGTAGTAATGTCGAAAGTATCGATACTAAAATGATTAGATTAATTAATTTTCAATAAAACTTGCGATAATAAATCAAAACTTACTAATCGGAAAATTCGCGTTAGAAAAAGATGCCGGTTCAAATGGTCAATTACTGATGGTAGGGAAGACACTAAGTCCAACCAAAGGCCATCCAAGGAAAATATATAGTTAAGGGCGATAGACTCGAAATCCTTTACAAACAGTCCCTGTTCATTTTGATATGGCGTGAGGAAGTTGAGGACGATGTAGGATAACATAAAGTATTCCATGCTCAACCCAATTATGTGAATATAGCTCTGAATTTCTTCGTCCTTTGTTAGAGTGAGAACTTTAGGATCTGTACTGTTAAGTTTCTTTAGGAAGCCTTCTGAGAAATTGAATTCGTAAAATGCCAGGGCTGGCGAAATCAGGCAAATTAAATAGATGCACATGTAGTACAACTTGCTAAAGGCACAGTTGGGATGGATTAATGGGGGGAGGTAAGAGTATGTTCCTTTCTTCCTGTAAAAGATGGACAATTTAAAAAAGCTCAGTGGGTGCCATTTACAAGCTATTTATATAATCATAGAAAGTATAGAGAACGAAATCTTTATACCTATTTCTCCTTCCAACAAAATATAAAAAGGAAAGTCCATCATCATCGGTCCCGCAAGAGACGATGCGTCGCCAACCCCAACGAAAATTCGTTGTCGCCTTCTTTTCCGAAACATCCCCAGCTTCGTCCGTTGTTAACATGCCCTTGGCATCTACCACTGACCTAATTTCATGAGTGCGAATTTCAAGGATATCAATTTGCTTGTTCCTTTCTGCTCCAGTTAATTCCTTGAGCCGATCTATCATCTCGTAGATTTTGTATTCAAAGTAGTCATAATCTCCGTTATGAAGTAAAGCGCTCAAGATCTCTTTCACTTTCGGGTATCTCTCGATTAAGACATCAAAGTCGTGACGGGCAATCACAAATGCTTCAACACTAGTTGCTGCGATGGCGGTATAGCGTCTTGGGGTGAATGTGAGCATCGAACTTTCACCGAATGTCCTAATGTGATTGATATTTATTCAAGTTATTACAAGCATTGTGCAATAAGCATACGAGCATAATAAAACTTATTTACTCGTATTTCCCCAAAGTACACCCGTAACTGAGCTTTTTATCTGTTATCCACACTTTTCCTGACACAATGATGTACATTTCATGTTCCAAATTTCCAAACTGCATCACCCTTTCACCTTTGAGGAAGTGTAGCTTTTTTAAATATAGACAGAGAGTTCGTAGCACATTCGGTGTGAAATCTCTGAATACTGCTATCTGTATTTTATAAGTAGATGTGAGAAAATCAGCACAATATGCCAAATTTTAAGTATTAATACTATTAAGCATTTCAACAAACTTTGCGCAACGTGTCTCCAACAAAGCTTCGAAAGACATCAGACTCAAGAGATGGATGAAGGTCGCTAAATAGCTGACCTGGTTGAAGCCCTTTCGATTTCTTCCACATATTGTTCAGATGGTCATGGACAGTTCTGTAATTATAAGTATTTATGTTTCAAGCAAATAAAAAGTTTTACTTGCTTCTTGAAATTGCTCATATACCCAATTAACTTCTTATTAAGTTTTTCTTTTCTCATGATCATCATCAGAGTTTTCATTCCTTCAGAAAACTTTGCCCGAATCTCGTCAGAATCGACTTCTGCTGCAGTCATGTCAGCAAGCACACATCGCATAAATACGAAACCTAAGATAATATTGATAATTGATATTGTTGAAATTAAAATTAAATGTTAATGTCAAGTGACAAGCATTATCATACCAAAAACGGACATGAGGATCAGCAACATCACTTCAGAGTTGTTTAAAGTTCTGTAATACAATAAGACATTGTTAAAAATTGCACCTTTTATTTAGAAAAGGGCAAAAGTTATTATTTTAACGAGCTTACATCATGTCTCCAAAACCAATCTATGAAAATTTAAAGCAGTAAATATTTAAATATTGATTCTAGATCCAAATGAACTATGATAAATTAAATCTTATGACATACCACAAGCAAAACCTGAGACACATAATATAAACCGAAAAGCCATCGACTTGTTGCGTCTGATAATATTCTTTGAGTCTCCGAATGATGTCTCCCTGCAAAAATACATTTTCATTATAATTTTTTCTTTCAAAAGCCCATCTTATAACTTTTTTACATACCAAATTTTGTGTTTGCCCAATGATCAACACTACAAGCTGGCAACAAATACTGATCACCATCTTCCCAGTCGTTAGCTGACCATGGACATGCAATAAAGATTGCTACTGCGCCCACCATCGTACAAACAATTAGTGTCAATGAGACAAACAGGACGAGTCTAATAGTATTTAACATTATTAAATCATTGACGAACTATCTATAATTTAATTTTAAGCCATAAGTTCCTTACAATACTGCGGTTCGATGATTAAATATTCCATGAACAATGCTAAATATCTGGGGGATCCTTTTTATCTGGAGAAATCTAATCCAGCGTAATTTTGTGTACCACGAGGCTCCTAAAAAGCGCAAATTAAGTTGACATAATGCACAAAATAACTTTGTTCTGTTAAAACGCACCAGCACCGTAACCCATAAAGTTTGTCTTCCCATATACAAAAACAATCTGTTCAAGTGGAGTACAGAAGACAACATCTTGGAAAAATGAACCCTCAAGAATATAATTCCCCGCTGTTTTCAGTGGATGACTAATCAAAAGTCCAGTGTTTGGCTGGTAGTAGCCCCAGTGCAATTTTATGTAGCTAAAAATCAAAAGTAATTTATGTGAAGATTCTGCAAATGGTTATTTTCATAAATAATTTAATATCCACGCACATATCCACGTAAAAGAATATATCAAGTGCCCACTGGCAGACTCTAATTGGTGGAGATCGAACATACATAAATGTTTCCAAGAAGAGAAGCATGATGGTTATACAGCTCACAAGACTCATCCAACACGACCACCATTTGGCAAAAGCTCCAACGGGGTGGACAACAGCGTTTTGCAGAAAATACCTGTAAATAATATATTAATTTTATTTAATCAAAGGTAAAATAACCATTTATGCTTCACCTCATAATTTCTCCTCCCTTGAACTTTTTGAATAAAGCTGCATATTCTCTATACTGATGACTTTTCCTGCCCCTTGACTTTGAAGGTCTGAAATATATCCAGCTTGGAGTCTCAATATATCGGTCCGCATGCATTTCACGCTCCAGTTTTGAGTACTGGTTGTACATATCTTCAATCTCGTCATGTCGGTCATCTCGTCTCATCTTCAATCATGTCGAGGAGCTCTGCGTCTTCTTCAAATACCTCTCCGAATTGTTCACTAGTGATTTCGTAAATGTAGCAGTAGCTCAGGGTTCGGATTGTGTAGTGGGATGGTTCTCCAAACAACATGTCCCGAATTCCAAAGTGGGAAGTTGCTTCCAGAATGTGAGTAGGTTTCTGAGCATTTTCTTCGTAAACCTAAACAAAAGATACGTCTGTAGTTAGGAAATCTCCTGGTAAAATTTAATAAGCTGCATTTTTACCCCAACTGAACCGGACTCGATAACATACATAGCCCTCCGAACTTCTCCCATGTGGAGGAACATTACATGCGGGGGGATGAGAAAACGTCTCATGACATTCGCCATTTTAATTATATATTTTGATTCCACTTTCTATAAGCAGTAAATAACGTATAAAGTTTAGGAAATTTTAAAATAAGAATGAGTTTCTTACAGAAAATAGAGGTACTCCATCGAGCAATAGAGCAGTTGCTGTGTAAAGGTAATCATTTCGTAAATAGTCGGGAGCATCGAATAGAAAGTGCTCCGTTCCATGTGGAAGGTTGATTCCATGCCTGGCTTGATGCTACAGTTTAAATAAAAGTTGCACAAATCTTGCTATGATGAGTGAAAGCTATTATTTTTTAAGATTCACACCTGAAGCTCATAGAATTGTTCTACTCTTCTCTGCAAAGAATCCGGAAGTCTGTAATAATGCATGAATCTTCTTACAGCGACTAATTTTTGCTGAAATTCGAGTCTGTAAATACATAAAGATTTTAAGTACTATTTTCATCAAATTCATTACTCTCGGACAATGATGGTTTAAACCCGCGGGTTTGATAGCCCAAACCCGTGGGTTTATATTGGGTTTTAATGGGTTTGGGTTTAATGGGGGTAAAACGGGGAGAAATGGCGGGAAAACTCTATGGCACATACTGAATGTATGTAAAATATGTTTTTCCCCATTTGACCATTAAAACCCAGCTTAAACTGGGTGGGCTGGGTACATTAAAACCCGATTTTTACCCGGGGAACCCGGAACCCGCTATTTAACCCAATGCCATCATTGCTCTCGGATCATCTTTTTATCGACTTACCGAGGCTTGACAATGCAAGACAGAGCAGAAGTCAGCACAGAAGTGTTAATAGCATATTAAGAAAAATCCCAATAGAGTAAACACAACCGCCCAAATCATTTCCGATTTATTTTGAGGGGAAAAGTCTCCAAATCCAGCGGAGGTCAAAGTAGCAGCGGCATAAAAGAATGAAATCAAATAGGGATTCTTTGTTGAGAGTGACTTGACCGTAATAGTATCATCCACAATTTCATCCTCAACACGTAATATATAAGACCATAACCAATTTTCCTCTCCGGTGCAGTCACGAATTCTGGGCTCCCCCTTATCATCATCTTCCCTGGAATACGAAAACATATAATATTTTACAAGCCATTTAATTTAGGTATTATTAACAAATATTTCTTAGTATTATCATTACTGATATGGACATGCGTGGACGTAAATAGTACACGCGATGAAGTGAATACCTGACGACCAACACCAAACAAGTCTGCATCAGGCGGAACCAAAATACGTGCTTGGGGTGGATGTTATCCATGTAATTCAAGTATCTGTAGTGAAAGTACAAAATTGAGATTAACTACATATTTTGGGTTTAAAAATTGTTTTTAATTATAAAAGCACTTGCCTAATAACTTTCCAGATCTTTGTTGCTTTTAATACTACGTTGAGCTGTGAAATCTGATCGTAATAATTGTGAAATGGCGATAGAGGGATTGCAGATACAACATCTAGATAGAATGCTGCACTTGTCCTTTTTGCCTTAAATCCATCATCGAATTTGTAGTATAGTCCTATAAAACGGTTTTAATATTATTGTGTCGTTCCTTCAAATTGCTACACAATTTTCTACTTAAAGAATTTCGTAAACCAGACCTTCCACTGGTGCAGCTCCCAGAATTTCAACGAAAACATCGATGATATAAATCACATCTATTACGTAATCTACAAGGCCCCCTTCATTGCAAACGTAAGCCTCGATCTGGATTCATAGAAAGCTTTTTAGGATATCAATATCTCAAGATTTTGAAATGAAATGTTTGCTATTTTTACTGCAGACGAAGAACTGAAAGCAAGACAATATGGACCGTAAACGGCGTATGCAACTGCTACAATAAGAATGGCCATGTTCCACACGGTAATGAAAGTGACTTCTGTGCAGAGGATTTCTGGAACCACACAGGTCGTGTATGGAATGACGTGATTCTTTTTGGCTACTTCGTCTTCGCATAATGTATCGAATATTACGAAATCCTAACAATAACATTTAATTATATCCGAAAATATTTAAAATCATTTACGACAACATTACCTCAGAATCTAAAATGACATCCTCGGTTACTTTATCGTTGAAACCGTAACCCCTATTATAAATTCAAAAATAAGAAAGATTTTAAAATCTGTACAGATTTGTTTCAGAACAAACCATCTCATGGTAAGCAAAGGCCACTGTGGCCCGTGTCCAGCTCCCGTTTGTATTTTCCTGCTAGCTTCCGGTCGCATCTCAACCCAACATACTGGATCTTCTCCTTTGGCCGCGTAATAGTAATACATATCGTTTGTTTTTGTCTATTAACAAATGTAAAAGTTGACGAACAAATTCAAATGAAATTGTTTCAAAAGATTAGTCTTAATACCTGACAGCGAGACCGTAATATTCCTAATTCATTCTCAAACTTGCTAAAAACTTTCATCAGTTCCTCTTTGTCGACGCACATAAGTTGGCAGCAGCTTCTCGTTTCCACTGAAATTGTGTATGGACAAGAGAAAAATAGATTGGTCTCTCCTACGATTGAACCAGCCCTTAGAATTGCGGCCCTTTGTGCAAGG
>JAHZMU010000483.1:0-12924 GCA_027743725.1 Rambutsinella grinnellia | reverse complement strand
CAGAGTAGACTTTTCGAACAATTCATGTTAAGAAAGAATAGGTGAATTAGAACGGGTCGTTCAATTCCTAACTTAACATTATGTACTCTGCAATCAAGAATTTATTGTTTCATAATTGCATTAGAATTTCAAGGTCTACCGTCCCAGCTTAAAGAATTTCTTTTCGCATAAAGATAAAGATCAAATAATACAAAAAGTCTGAATAAGTCACTAATATTGAAGGATGTTAACAATTATGACTTTCATTTCGCATTATGTGGAAAATCGTTATTCATTTCATTCTGAAGTTCACATTTTTTGTCTGAAATGAAGGTAGCCATAAAGAGCACACCTGTACTTTCTCTAACACGGGGCAAAACATAAAAGTCTTTTTCATGTCCTTCATAAAATACTGAATGGGATTTACCGGTAAACCTTTTCACAACTACTAGACTCTGTCTGGATACTTCGACCATGGCCATACCTATTTTCTGCGAATTTTGTGTATATCTTTTAAATGTTTGGGAAGGGGATATATGACTTTGATCCATACATGTGTCTAATTTCACTACATTACATCCTGGAAATACTAGCAGAACTGCTGGATGCTGGCAGGTGATAGAAAAATACGAAAGAAGACGCTAGCTCTAGAATCCCTTTGGGAAATTGAATGTAAAATGACTTTTATGCCTTTACGTTTACAATTTTATATCAAACTATTTACAAGAAAGTGATGCACGAAAATGAAGATAGGAAACTAATAAGTAAAATGGTGCAAACCTCCTCAAGGCATTTTACTGCGGCTAAGCTTCAATTTTAAAGCCTACATGAGAGGGAAAAGCTGTGTTTAAATTTTGAGGTTTTGAATGAAAAACGGTTGAAGAAAGTTTGGCAGTTTTGAGAAAACAAGATGTTATTTCTTCGCTTGATCATTAACTTTTAAAAAAAATAGTTTTCGATGTGTTTGTTAATAATGAATAACTGTATCAGTTAATATGCAAATGCATGTGATAGGGAAAAGATTCATTTTCTAGTTGCTTATTTACGTTTCCAACTTTGAGTAAAAAGCAATCTCTGACTTTCTTCAAGGTTTTACATTCAACATGTAATTCGTCATGTCCTTGGATCTTTTTCATTCTTAAGCTCAGTTCAAGCTCCTACAATCTTTAACATTTCCAGACAAATGTCTTTCAAGCCTCATCACGCTGGGTACTTATTATACATTTTCACTCTTTAAATACTTTAATGATTCCGTTTAGATGTAATTGACTATCTTCGCAATAGCAGGTTCTACTATAATGCCCAATTAAAATTGCATATATGAAAATTTTAAAATGCTCGAAGAGTCTGCACTAATTAGTGCTCTCTAAATTAAAAAAATTGTGTAATTACTTTTATTTATGTCGAATTGTTTCTGATTTTACGACAAATGTTTGTTATTTAGCCCCGCCCTTGATTATCATATTTAAATTAGGACAATTATTACACAAGTCTCGTTACGTATCAATAATGAATAGCATGAGGTAAAAATCATTTTGTTAAATTGACCAAATCAAATAAGAGTCTTTATATTGCAAGAGTGAAAGTTATAGAGTAACGTGCACGGAGTTGAAAAGAAGGAGAGAAAAGGACAAGTAAACCAAAATGACAAACGATTGTTTTAGACGATGTCCCACGCACGTTTTATCTGCATTGCACAATTTCAACTTCAATTTAAGAATAAGAACATGTCATAAGAACTTTCTCTAGCACAAGATGTTTGTTGTTAGAATTCAAAAGTAAGAATAAGCATCTCTTCATTTACAAAATATTCAAAATTATATTACCGTATTGCAAAGTAAATATGTTATATCATTTTGTCGCAAACTTGTGTGTAAATAAGATTACATGTGAAGCATAACCCACGCACACATCCTTCCTTTATACTATTCTACTGGAGAAAATTGAGCCCTTCTATAAATTGTAAAAGTAAAAAATGATGTTCAATGGATATAATGCAAATTGGAAACTGATTGAAAAATGACAAAACTCTACATTTTTACTTTTTTGAATGAACTTGTAATCTGCAATTTGCCAAGAATTTATCGTTCTAAACTCTCATGATGGCTTTCCCAAAAAAAGTATTCAATATTGTAGCTTTTTGCTTTAACCCACTACTTTCACTTCTCTACTTTGTGGCTGAAAAGTTAGCAGAGAAACTTTCTTGATCAGAAGTGTGACGTTCAATTAGCCTTGTATACTTTCTCTTCTTCCATGCTCGAACGAAGGAAATGAAAAAGTTAATCGAAAGGAAGCTGTATTGTATGCGAAAGTGAAGTATAAGAGAAATGAGACTAGATGTAATAAAGTTTTTGGAAGCGATGCCCACTTTTTATACATATATTCGTAATATAAGCAATAGAAATGCTATTTTTGATCTGAAGTGTTTTGTATAGCTGGCACTAATATATTTAAGAAGTTTAGACATGCCCACACACCACATAAAGACGATAAAATAATATTATTTCTAAATTATTCCCCTGTCAGTAATAGAAAGATGTAATGGGCAACGTCTAGGCAAGCCAATTGGGTAAACCGTAATAGCCAATGGATTAAATAACAGCGTTGTTTCAATTATTTATGATTATCATTATTAATGGCCAGATCCTGGCGAAAGAATGAGAAATAGCTATGTTAATTCCGTTTTCCTGATGTTTAATCTGTGGATTTTAAGAACTACTTTTGTATAGAATAGTTTTGTATCGGTTGGTGGTAATTACCTAAACCGCATTTAATGTAAACCGCAATGTTCTGTGTACCAATATTCAAGTACTTCAACAGTATCAAAAGGCTCACGTATGTTTTATGTTGGCTTTCATCCTTTCACTGTCATTCATCTGCTTTCACTTCATTTCGTCTGCTATGCTCGAGTTTCAGTAGATTCAAACCTTTTAAAATTTTCATCAAGACAGAGCAAATACTTGTTGACATATTTCGATATTCTGAAGGGCATTCCCGTCTCTCCCGTAAAAGTGATTCGAGTGGGTGGCCACTTTAGCTTTGAATTCCTGCCCTTTAGAGTTTGGACAGAAACTATTGCAGCATTCCTTGTGAATGATGTTGTTCTAAAATCCATGTGAAGAGATAATGGACACCTGGTATGGCGGTCGATTTTTCTGCTATAAACTGTCACAGCCAATAACTAGTAAACCTAAAGTTTCAATGTTCATGGTGTTATCAAATTATAGATAGTTTAACGGTTAGTATAACCTTTTACTTATTGGAATTCCCTAAAGACTTCTACAAGGTATTTGAATCTAGGAGAATGCAAAAGCGTCTGAGACTGCAAAGACCCTGAGAAGTAGCCTTGAATTGTGACCCTATGGTTGTTAAACTCGATAAGTTCCAATCTCTGTATTCCGGATTTGTGGTAGAGAATATAGAGCAGCATTAATATCCTTTGATAGTACAATATTTATTATGTTCATAACAAATAAATAGCTAATGGTGTGTTACCTTAAGGCATTTTAAACATATCTTTTGATTGATATATCAAGTTTATCATTACCACATTAGCGTACTTAATCCTTTCCCCGGAAGAATTCATCCTTGAAATTGTTTTTAATGCCTACGAGATATATGAGAGAAGAATCCATATTCAAATTATTTGCGTAAGCAACTTTTTTTTTTTGCAAACTATGAAGTATAGATCTGTATTCAAGTTATGAAGAACTTGTGCTGAACTTTGTGCAGACGCAAAAACTATTTTAGCGTTTTCAGTCAGATGCAAAAATAAATATCCTCTGGGGAAATTTATGTATCCATAAGGAGCCTTACCAAGGACAAAATTATAGAATTTTCGAGAATTTTTGTTTCCTTAAAAAGCAGAAAACTCGGTTTTATTCCTTGATTTATATTTTACTTTTTATACTTAAGTGAGTGCTGCGGGAGCGTAAATTAGTGCAATGAATTACTTTGTTCTGTGAAGATGAATGCTTGGCTTTACAATTGCTGCAGTGTTTATGATGATATTATAGAGTTATTTTGATTGCAATGACGTCATAGGTCAAATACACATTACCCCATAAAAGTGCTTCAGTTATAAAAACCAATTTTGCTGACAAAGTACCAAAGAATCTATCGTGATCCTTTGTTGCTAAACAAGCCATGCTCGCATTCAATAATGTATAGGAAGGGAGATTGTTTGCTAGCACAAATGAACCTTTTTTTGCTAACAATGCAAAATAATCAAAAACTTGCCAATTAGCTAAATGACAAAGTTATTTGCTTCACGGAATCCTTACGAATCATGAATTACACACAATCCAGTGGTATTTGTAGATAAAAAAGGAATTAATATTTGCTAACAATGTTTTCAAGTTCTTGAATAGTACACTCAAATTCGCTATTAGACAGAAAAATTATGTGGTTAAAGATATAATTCCTTAGAGAAAAAAGGAAAATTCTTAGCTGATATTCATACAAGTTGACAATACCATCTTGAATTCGTTTTTGGCTTAAAAATTTCTTTTTAAATTAAAATCACTTGGTTGATACTAAAATCAAACTGCACTAAACAAGAATGTTACAAGAAGGAATAACAGCAATTAACAAATAGAAAGATTTTTATGTACAAAAGAAGGTTGCCAATTAGAAAAAGGCTTTAAAAAATCTTCTTCAATTGAAGTTTAATGTCAAAATAGCACACAAAAAGTTTGTAGGAGCTGATTCATGAGAGCAATACATTCACACTTTAAGAAATTTTATTCACACTACCCTGACTTTCGAGAGAAGACAATTCGTACCTGTTGATAATCAATACTCGCACATTTTTGCACAAATGTTTTGCCACCATTTAAAGATCAAGTTTGCCAAAGAAGTTCTACGACTCTCTTTGTAAGGATTAATACCAGTTTGACTTGACAGCAAGGTATCTATTATATTGATACTACTATATCATTCATTCGTTTTCATCGCCATTCTAGTGCATTCATACAACTCATCTCGTCTGTGTGACTCCACATTTTTTGCTTCATTTTTTGTCATGCTAGTTTTTAGAATCGAAATTGACGTTTCACTTTCAATTGTAGTAACAAAAGTATAGTACCTGTCATTCCTTCACAGCTAAAGTTGTTGCAAATTGGTCCATTTAAAATCAACAAAGCAACTTCTGATGGTTAATATGGTATACACTAGCATTACCGATATATTTTGGCGTATTATTCGCATACTAAACGAGTAGAGAATTGTCTGAAGTCTAAAGCAGCAGTACAGTCAAGGTGCTTTTCGATTTAACACGGGAAATTCATACAGGCCAAAAGCCCGTGGGGTAAATGCACGCGGATTCCAGATAAGAGCCGGTAGAGATAATACCTAGTTGGAGATTACTCTATAGATTTAATGACTTTCGGCGAATGATCTTTTCTTCACCCGCAATTATTTTCGGCTGGAATGTTACGACATTTGCAAGCGAATATATATCACTTGCAAAGTCTAGGAAAAGACATAATAATAAATGGCATGGGGTAAACGAACATATTATTTTGTTGCAACTTATTCATTAAAAGCATTGCTATATAGTCGTCTACTAAGTCCACACTCCTCACCGTAATTTTCGCAATTTGACTAGGGAGAAGGCAAAAAAGGCTGGATAAACTTTAGACACTACCGTGTCAACTTTCCTAAGCCAGTTTGAGGATGAATACCTAATTTTTTGGAAGAAAAATGAACAAACTTTTTTTTAGCAAAGTATATCTGCCTACTGCGCTGTCCAGAAAGAGACAAATCAAGCATGATTTGTGGTACTGAAGAAGCAAATTATCATTATCATCGTAATGACTCCCTTTGTCTTGATAAGTACCACAAAACGTATGAACGTCAGAGAATAATAAGTGAATTCCCTTATAAAAAGTTTATATTGCGAATTTTCTTGGCTTCTCTTCTTGGTTTTTTCATTACTTGCATGTGTGGGTTTTTGTATGTACATCCAAATTTCTTTTATTTGCCTACTTATAAACCCAAACAGACTCATTTTATTTTCTAAGCAGGCTTTATTTCACTGTATCAACAACATTAACTTGATCATGCTATTCACTATTTAAAATAACAAATGTATAATTTGGAACTGATGGGATTTATAAACGAGACTAATCCCGATTGTTTAATTAGATACACAGGTTTTTTTTTGTTCCAGCTAATTTTGTACTAGAACGATGCATTAACAATGCTAGCTTCCTAATCTGAAATGAAAATAATGAAACTCCGTTTCGGTAGTGAAATTCTGGAATGAGCAAAAAACGCCATGAAATGGGTTATGCAAAAATTGTGATGGTTGGTGCGATGGTGTGCGACAATGTAAAGACTGCGGCTAGGAACCACTGAACAACAGCGTAATTCTGTAGGTTGTGGCAAGTGAATATGTGAATGCTCTGGTCTCATGATCATGTTGACGAGCGAGCTAACGAGATTCGTTCCCGTTCAAAAGGGTTGCAGCGTTTCTCCTCTCACGGCATTACTCCAGAAGTCGTTCTCAAAGCAAGAACTACGTATATTACGTTGTGTTGCATGGAAGATTTAAAAGCATCGTTCCTCCTTGGAAGCATTGTTCCTCGCTCCAGAGCACATGGAACGTCTGTATTAGTTGTATTACATTTTTCCTGCAGAATTTGCCTACTTTATAATAGCAGGTGTGGAAAATTGAGTGACAGTGATCAGTGATTAATGGATTGGTTTTATGTCGGTGCATTTCAGTGCATTTTTAAATTTACGTTTGGGAGGTGAACCAAAGTTGAGAACAAAAACAAAAGGTTTGTAAAATATTTTAACAGACGTACATTAAAATACTTTATTTAAATATTCCGCATTAATACTACATGAAGGTTTTTCACTGATGCTAGTCATACTGTAATCATAGTATTCTTGGTATTCATTGGCTCTATCTGCTACACCTCGTTTTAAAATTTGTCATACTTCTTGCAGAGTGTGTCACTTCCTAATTCAATCAGTCTAATGAAAACCATTGTCTGAGAAAGACCCTGGGTGTTGTGATAGTGCTAACCAATAATACATACAATACCAAAAAGTTATAAGCAAAGTTGTATACAAGTTGGGGTAACACTACACGGTCAATATCAACAATCTTAAAAAAGTTTACCTTCACTCTAACGTGACCGACAGTGAATATTTTTACTAAATCTTTTACTTTGAATGGACAAAGGGTCTTAGTGTCAACAAATGTCGCACCATTCAACAAGATAAGGAGAGAAAGGAGTTGAGCAGATTTTACAAACTATATATTCTTTAGGAGTGTTGCGAGAGATCAAAATATTTGAGTAAATGTCATCAGAATAAGCAAGTGAATGGTACGCTCTGTGAATACTCATTCATACGTGACATCATAACTACGAGAACGAAACGAGTCCGTAGGGAGAGAAAAGAAATGTATGAAGTTGCTTGCGAAAGGCCACTTTTAAAAAACTAACTGCCCATCATCAAAAGTCGGGTACACAATGGGCGAATGAAGTGACTGTTCTTGATAGAAAAGATGCTTCTTTCCTTCTGATACTTGTACATCTAGCGTATTTCTTGTAGAAAAAAAGTTGATGAAGAAAGGAAACCAACAACAGAATCTCAATTGCCATTCAAAACTTTTTAAAGGAGGGGAAAGGAGAACAAAAACTTTTACTATTTTTCCTTTCCTTTTTCTGCTGGCTTTAAGTGTATAAAATATAATATTCACGGTAAAGCTTATAATATGACAAAATCATCATTGCCTCCCATCTCGAAGTATATCTAAGCTACTACAGATAGGACTGTTCCAATCAGAAAGTGGGAAAAGATAGATTGTAAAGCGGAGGTACACTGAAGTATTTTATGACAAGAGAAGAATAAGACGTGAGAACCAAGTTTTCTTTGCAAGAGAAAACTTTTTCCTTTCTAAAGTACACTTTTTAAAGCATTGTCTGCGTGGAGATTGGTGAACATCTATCCACCTTATTCGTGTTTTTTTGAAACCGTCACATCCTTCTTACAATAACAACAACGGAAGCAATGTTTAGGTAAGGATATGTACATTTTCCCTTTTCATTGTAACCATTTACTGGGAGATAAGTAAAGGCGTTCTTTGAAACACGGCTTCACTTGAAAATTCTGAATACCGAGATGAGAAATAAGGTGTCTGTAAAGTAAGGTATGTACGAAACGTGCATTGGCCAAGTTTACAAAAAGGACAATGGTTGGAAAGAAAATGTTGAACTAGAAAGCAATGTAGAGAGAAATGATTTGATGATATGATAGAATCTTTCATAATTTTAACTAGCCAAACTATAGAAATTAGAATAAGCAAAGTATATAAAGGGATACAAAAGGATTGGAATAGGTAAATAATCAACGAGAATTGATGGCACTACATCGATGTAAATCCATATTTTACAAGAAAGCGCAATTAAATTCTTGTCAATTATCGTATGTGGTTTAATAATACTGAACATTCGGTAATTAATTTCATGCTTTTGCATTTTTCCTCAAATAAAATTTTAATTGCAAACTCTCTACATTCTCTACAGCATTAAAATTAATTATACTGCTATTCTTGTCACATCATCTCACAAGTAAACCTTTTCATTGGCCCAGTTAAAAATTTTATCGCACCACACCTGCGGATATTCCAGGAATTTTCCTCATTGCCATTTTCCTGGTAATCCTTCTTTTTGAAAAGTTTTGCGAGCCATGTATAAATAAAAGTCCTATTATCTGTCTTGATCGCCTGGAGTATGGTAGTCTTTCTTTTCAAACAGTTTCTGAACGCAGCACGCACCAAAATCGGAGAAAAAGTGGAGACGTGTATGCCAAAGCTTGTATTTTGGACGAGATCCAGTTACTGTTGGACTTTCATTGATTAAGTATATATTTGGCGCAAATGAGATTATACAGAAATGATACAGTCAGCATTTAAAATGGCCATGTTCCAATAGCAGTTCCAAATTTTGACTTATTAGCTAAATTCTGTGTTGGTACACATGCACACGATATACTATAATACCCTATGTTTTTCAAAAATTATACGGGTAATTTTTACTAGTCACATTCCCTAATCTTTCCAATCTCTTTCTTTAAATAATAAGTAACATTTATTCACAAGAGTCTACTTTCCTCTTATAGATGAAATCTTCAAAGACATACAAGGGTTCTTTTTCTCGCTCACAAAACGGATGCAATTTAGTTTGCCATTACATAAAGATATTTTGCGTTTCCCGATTCCATATCCATGTATTGTGTACATATAAATGTACCACTTAAATAATAATGAATTGAAAGAGAATGAAAGTCCTCTACTATCATGCAGACACATTCAAGTTCCTCCTCCTCATATTTATTGCAGGAAGAGCAATAGAGCGATTTATACATTTTCCTTAGATTTATCTTTAAATGGTCCACGAGGATGAGGCAAGAGCTGTGCAAGATTTATAGTCATTTTCCTAGCTCCGCTCACAACTACCGTTCTAAATAACAATCTTATTCCAGTCTGAGAGAGCTTGACTCATTTGGCCTTTCTCTAACCCTAACCCTTTGAATCTTGTGAAGTCGTGTAAAGTGGTTTCTGGAGTCTTACCCTCTTGCGCTTTCCACCCATCTTAGCTACAATGATGATAAACCAATAATACTGATATTTCGACCTTATCTAAACTACTTGTAATCTGATATTTCAGCTCCTTAAGACCGTTTTGGAAAGCTCGTAGGTACACTAAGAATTTTTATATCTCACGTGAATTGTACGCTCATCCAAGTTGCTGAAAGTTCTGAGAAAATTTATTTCCACATAATAACATATATCGCTCCTCTGGAAAGGAAAGTGCTCATGAAAGGAGTTTTTTTAAAGGAGTGATCAGTAGGAAAATTTTTGTTCAATTTCTTTGATCATCTGTCTCGTATTTCATTGATTATATCCAGTACATCAAATTCTGATCATCTTGATACAAAAACCTAACGAAAGGGACAGGAAAAACTTTCTCTGCAGGCTAGGTGATGTCATGAGCTAGGCAAGACAGGAATAATAAAAAGTGTTTAGCTAAAATGATTTTTCAGACATAAAATTTCCTTGTAGGGGCAACTGAAAGGTAGTATATGAGATTTTTTTTGGCTATAGAGCTGTCTTATTACTTCGTCAGATTTTCACTGCAAAGACATAAACTGGCAGCCTTCTAAATTGGATGGAAGCTTGGTGAAATGAATACGAAGAGGGTGAGTGTAATGGCAGTCAATACATGTGCAAATAATAAATAGCTTACCAGAATGCTCTTCAACGTAGACATCATGTGTCTTCATAAGAGAAGCATTAGCCTCCTTTCTGATCGGACGAAAAGAATTTTCTCGAAATAAATGAGGGATATCAGCAAGGGAAAAACAAGGTATGCTATTGCCACCCTTCAGAAAGAGGAAAGACATTTCCCCTTTTTTATAACAAGGTATAAAAAATAATGACTTTGGATGTTACATCAACAAAAAAGAATTGTATGAGCTGTATCGTTTTCGGTAAGTCGTATATCCATTTATGGGATTGGTTATGATTTAGCAGTAAAACTGCTTACGAACAATTTATTTAGTGACATTTTACCTGCCATTCATTATTATGTATTTATGCGAATTCATCTATCATACGAAAAGTCGCTTTAGTTTCAGATTCATATCTTTACATTGGAAAAGGTAATGACGATGTTGTTTCTTCCAAAGACATTCTGAAAGTGTCAGCATTTCAGCTCAGTAACGTCTTCCTAGAAAGATGTTCGTGTTTAGAAATAGATTGTTATATTTTGTATGTGCTATACACGATAGCATATCCTTGTTTTTAAATCGTGAAAAGAAAAATGATGTGCAAAGTTGATCACTGACAGTCTCCAAGTAAATTCTCTATTACTTTGTTCGCCTTGCGTTTGCCACTGGAGTACCTGAAGGTGAGCACTTGACAAGAAGAGTAAAGATAATATCGCACGTTTAAAAGATTAGTTTCTCCCAGTTGAGCCTGTTTGTTAGCTAATGCACTTTTCGTCGCATGTTTTCCTTTCAAAACTCACGGCAAGTCGAGTTGGTTTATGTGGCTTTAGCAATAACTCTTAGTAGTTCCTGGGAAAAAGTCTGACACTCGTAAAATAAGATTGACAATGTGTCTTTTTTTAAATGACTCAAGGTAAAATCATACAAGAGTTATAGTTAGTTTGAGAGAACATGTGAAGGAAAATGGCAGATGGTATTGACGTACAGGTGTAAATTAAACTCCAATAAAGTAGGTTCAGTAGGCGTTCATTGCTAAAAGGATTTTTGGTAAAATTTGTGCTCTCGTTTTCAAAAGTGACACTAGATATGGGCCCAATTCATTTACTAAGTAAGTGAAAACAATAATTTTGTTGTTTCGTGACCTGTTCTTACCTTTGTGTGGACTTTTTTTCTTGGCAATGTGTCTCTAGTACAGGTAAGGAAATGGTGTGAGGTCTATTTGCTCTCCTGCCTTAGAGGTGATTCCAGATAGTATTTGTTCAAGGAAACAAAACCAATTCAAATCGAAATAAATTTTTCTTCATGACAAGCCATAAGCAGTGTAACCGGAGCTCTCATTTATTACACTTGTTTAGGTTTACGACTCTAGTGACTCTTGAACCGCCATTCATACACGTTGAAAGTGGGCGGAATTGAGTTGGTAAGTTCATGAAAAAAAAACAGGAGAAGTAGCAATAACCGCTGAAAAGCGCATAAACCTCGTTCATATCAGTATTTGCTCTTGAATGTAACAAAAAAAGTTTCTAATAAACGGAATCATGGATTCCGTTTCTTTTCCAACTACTTCCCTTTGATTGGTCTTGGCCAAAGAAAATACATAAATGGCTATTCACTAAAAGATGAGAAGTTGTCTATGGATTTTTCCCAAGATACGAGCTATAGAAAGGAATGCGAATGTGAGAAACGATTATGGGGCATTCACCACAATCTATGGATTTTCTTTCACTTCAGATACTTTCTCACATTCACAGTTTAGGAGCCGTGTTTGACTAAAAGTACTTTCCTCATTCCCCGGAATGAATGAAAAGAAAAACTTGCTATTACTTGTTCAATCCTCACAAATTGAATAAAGCGAAACATAAATGATAAAGTAATTGCAAAATCCACAGTGGATTTTTACGCTTCACTCATGAATACTTAAAAAGTGTGGAATATATATCTTGAGAAAGGATGAAAAACAAATATATTCGAGGTTTGCTTCCAGGATAAATTGGATGGGTAGGGAAAGGAAAATAAGAAGGATGAATTTGTTATTTTGGCGGGTCAACTGGTGTAAAAGCACTTGCCCTCCGCGGTCACTAGATTACATACTCTCCATTGAGGGCTCTTAGAAGCTTTTAGCGAAGTTGGTTTTCTATGTGGTTGGGAATGTGATGTTATGTTTACATTAAGGTTTGGCAACATTCACCCCGCACGGTATGGGATGAGAGATTGTACAAGTTTTCACTTTCATGAAAATGAAAACCACCAAGTAGATTGATTATTCCACTCTAGAGCTTTTCCTTTTTATCCACATAAAATTCAAAATTCTTGATTCATTTCGATTTCGATCAGCGTGGTCTTATCAGACAGATGAATTGAAAAAACGAACACATTTCATTCCACGTGGTTAACTGGATTCTGAATTGAATTTCTAATAGAAACTTGAATAAGGTTTGAGTAATAAAATATAAGTAGTTGTCATCAATTCAAACAAGTTAACAGAAATAATTAATTTAATCCTTGTAAAAGTTTTAAAACTGACACGGCAGAACATAAACTATAAACTGTTCCTCATCATAAAATGTGAAAAATAGGTCAACCACCTTATTTTCTCCCAGCACTTAATTCCATCCCCACCACTTTACTTTAATGTGGGAGTGTAAGCAAACCCACAACAACACAATCAAGGGTTTAAAAGCATGCATTAAATCAAGC
>JAHZMU010000482.1:0-10727 GCA_027743725.1 Rambutsinella grinnellia | reverse complement strand
CCAACAATATGATGAATGTGATCTGCTATAAATACTCCACAACAACATTAATGATTCATTAATAATGAATCTAACCTTTTTTCAGAAAGCTACGCATCTAATTTATGAGTCAACCCATTCATATTCAAAATTTATCAACACTTCTATGAAAGTTTGTTTCACTTAATATTTCAAATGAAATGTATTTTTTACAAACTTTTGTGCAAGCTTGATTGATGGCCATTGGGATAATTAAGCGATTGTGTGTTTAGCGCGAAAAGACGTTAACACATTCATTTGACACTGACCATATAATACTTTATCAATAAATCATCCGTTTACCCATCTCATTGTCATTTGGCGCTAGCATGCGCATGAAAAATATTAATCATTTACATTCGAGTGGAAAGGAAACGTGTAAACAATGAATGCGGTGTTGAGGGATCATGGTCGCATTTCCATGAATTTTCAGCAACCGAAATAGACACGTGAAGTGACTCATAACTCATGTCTGGTGGACGACCAAATAACAGTACTTGGTTAACCTCGTATGACGAATGCTGATTGAAACAATATTGAATGGTAATGAGGAAAATTTAATTATAAATTCCTCATAACCAAAATTTTTAGTCAGATCTTTTTTTCTCTCGGAAACTGTCAATATAAATTAACCACTAGTATCACATGCTAATCAGCATTCCTGCTGGTTTCTAAATAACTCGAGTGGAGGCGTGTTGCGGTCGGGAATAACGCCTCTTATTTGCAAAAACATGATGCAAAATGTCCTCATTACTGAATTTTTCCCAGTATTTATTGTTAGCTTAACCATAAATTCATAACGCTTTTAAAACCAATACAGAATTCCAATTATTAGAGATGCGATCTTTTGGCTTATTTAAATAGTCATAAATGTGCCTGTGTGTCAATAGAAATTTTGGGTGTCTGTACAACGAAATATTATCTGCTATACTCAAAATGCCGAACTAATCTAGGTAATTGTGGCTATTAGGAAATCCCTGGAAATGAATTGTAAAAGTATCTTTGGTGCAGTTTGTGCGTACAATAAAACGTCCATCTGGCTCAACCACATCAATCATAGATTACTCATGGAATTCGTAGACTGGCACATGCCAATGTCTCCCACGCAGCGTTTTATCTTTATTGCTCTGCTCATCAACATCAAGAAAGAAATATGGTTGTACATGTTGATATATGCAATTTTAGGATGCAGCAAAATGATATGTAAAGGCTAAATTTCTTCCTAATTGAAATTTTTGTTTAAAAATCTATCTACGAATTACTGTCATTTGCTCAATGCTCATTTGCAAATTAATGGCGGTGAAGTAGTGTTTACTTTGTAAAAATGTAAAGATAATCCAATACGTAGTACAGTTTAAAATTTATGAGATAGTTATCACTTACGCCGTAAAGCGACTGAGCCAATTTAATTTTGCAATTTTAAAGTGGCTTTCATCGAATGCATAATTTATTGAAAGCAGACACGTTTGGGTTATTTACCCGAGGATGATGTCATAATCCTGTGAATTTAAGTAATCATAATTAGGTATTTTATTTATTTTTTTTAATAATACTTTTTTTAATAATACTTTTTTAATAATACAGATAATTTTACAGTCTTTATAAGACTCTTAAGGTAAGGCAGTTTGTAATTTTTTTTAAATCCAAGTTTTCCGGATTTTCCTTTCTATTTTCTGTTGTATTTTCCAATAAGGATTAAAGGATTTTGTGGTAGAAAAAAAAGGATAAAGTAGTCCTTCGTAAAAATTCCAGAATTATCCATCTTAATAGGAAAACACAAAATAGACATAAAAGCAGGGCATCTAACAATAAGACTAAAAGCTGGCTAAAAAAGCTGGGTACGGACGGGTCCAAAGGTCGAACAGATTAGTTTTTTTCTAGTAATGATAATTCTGAACCAATTCAAATGAAAGCAATTCAATTTGCTTATTAAAACCATTTTGAGCACGTCGTCTAGCTGTCTAGCAAAAAACATTTTAGCCATAAATTGCTTAATTCCCATTTTGATTTTCTCCGTGGGCCTTAATTTCATCTTAAGCAATTTACCCAGTATAAAAACCCCCTCCAAGAAAATGAAGGATGGACAAGGTAAACCGGTCAGGGGGTTTCGTTCCGACACTTCTCTCACGTACACTACCATTCTTCCACGTACAAGCCTTTATAAAAACCAGAAAAGCAATTCATCTAGCAGCTCCTAATTCGTATTCTTACCTTTAACCTACCAAGCCTACTTTATCTGATTTGTAGTACAGCAAAACCGTATAGTCAGCGTCTGGACAAAAGCTTTTGCGAAAACACTGGCCATACATTCACTTTCTCATTGTTCAGCTCTATCCTTAATCCTTGTTCCTTTTTGTTAATAAAGCCTTGACATGCAATGTCGCATGTCCATGTGGTAAGCTTTGAGCCCGATTTCGCAGTAGATTTCTTATAACAATTTCTTGGAAATTCCATGAATATGCATTATAAATGTGGTATACGACTTTGGCCCTCTTGCTCGCAACTCAAGTAGCTCTCCACACAAACTCAAGTAAATCCTACTCAATTCACCTGGCATTTCACTTAAATTCATGGAGAATATGGCGGGACCAAGAGTTTTGGCTATGCCATGTCGCATTTCCACTATGATCAATATTCTTAACATGTCCTTGATTTAAATGAGATAGGGACAGGAGTAGCTAAAATCCATTACTTTTAAGTAAGAAGGTGGATATTATAGACGGCTTCCTTAGATATAGATGGACACGACATATTTTGATAAGATTATAGATTAAAAGCATGTAACAAATTTCTTGGAAATGCCTACCGCGTACTTCCTTCCTGCAGCCTTTGCTGTGTAAAGGGTAACTAGGAAAGAAAATGGGAAATGTCATGATTTCGTATGAGGGGATCAACTCCACTTCAGTTCAAGTGTCAGGTGTTGGAACAACTACGGTGAGAAAAGTCAGCGAGTTTAATGAATGGATTAGTTTTTGTTTAAAGAGTTTCTCGAAACTGAGGGCTTTCATATTCTTGAAAACGGTGCTCCCTTCTCNGAGGGGATCAACTCCACTTCAGTTCAAGTGTCAGGTGTTGGAACAACTACGGTGAGAAAAGTCAGCGAGTTTAATGAATGGATTAGTTTTTGTTTAAAGAGTTTCTCGAAACTGAGGCTTTCATATTCTTGAAAACTGTGCTCCCTTCTCTACTTCCACTCATCATCTTTCATCTAGACTTTTCCTATTCCATTGAAAAGCGCTTTAAGGAAGGGAAGACAGATTAAATGTAAAAGTAGCTTGGAGCAAGTTGGACAAAAGGAACATAAAAAAGTTGGCAAATTGTTGAAAGATTTAGGGAGACAGACTAATTACTACCTGCCAAGAAACTGGGGCTGGGAGTAATTCAATCTGTAATAAAGCGTCAGCAGGCTGTAAGCGTTTCTCAAATCCTGTGAAAAGGGGGAAATAGTAGATGAAGGAAATTCAACGAAAATTAATGGTTAGAGGTAGGCATCTTATAATCATCACTATTCAGCAGGTGTGTGTTTAGGATGAAATTTACTACAAAAATCGGATGATGATCTGAGAAAAGTTTACACTTTGTCTTTATACCTAGTCGGTTTCACATGAACTTTTTAAAATGGTAGCAACTTTTACAGGAAACTCTTTTCATCACGGCTGTTATCAAGTTAATAATTTACATTTTGAAGGAAAAGGTACTACAGTTTTTATGAGAATTATGATATACGTAATACCACTTAATTCGGTTTCATAAAAATAATCATTTTCTTTTTGTTGACTCAATTGAATGAATTTGTTAGCCTGAAAAAAAGGTTTGGACACGAATAATTGTTTAGCAAGTAGTCATCATTTGTAGACATGTACAATCAATGTTGAACGAAAAACACAAAAATTGAAATTAAGGATTGATATGTATTAGTCAACAATGATTCTTTGGAAGTTCATGTAGATGATTGTTGAGTCATAAATATTTTGGTAAGTCTACTTTCAATTTTGTGAGGTGCAAAAACAAAGAAGAGGTACTTTGCACAGTGACGAAGGATGTACAAGTCACATAATAAGTTTGAAAATTGAATTGGGTACCTACCTTTTAAAATGACGATTGATTTGTTGAATTGGTAGATAAAAATCTTCGTGAAATTAAATTTACTTTCTCCGTTTGGATACACATTTTGCTTTCTAATATGCTCTACTTTTAATTGAAATAATATAGTGCATATCAGCGTATCTTAACCCATCCATATAAAGCTTCAATAGTCTTTCAACAAATAGAGAGGAAAAGATTTTTCTAGAAGCAGAGTTCCTTCCTGTATTGGGAGAATTAAATTGCATAGGTCTGAACAAAAAAGAAATGAGGAAAGAAAAGGAGAAAGCTTTCAAGGTAGATTGTTCCAGGCAATGGAAACCAGCATGAAATGAAAACAGAAATAAGAACACATCAAGAATGGAAATCATTTATTGGTTTCTCCGGAAAGAAAGTAATTTGGCTATAATGGCTTTGTTTTCTTTGTCAATGTGAGACTAGATAAGGAAATTGTTCCCGGAAAACGCTTCCCAGAGAGAGATAGAATGCACGGCTTAAAAAACGCTATTATTAGAATTCTCAGAGAGAAAAGATGAAACCAAAAGCTTGAAATCTGAAAGCTACGCATTTGCCAACGAAGCGAAAGAATTCTTCCTGCAGTGTATCATTCAACCGTTAAGGTAATGGAATTGAGTGCGATTATAGATAGAAGACAGATTGTTTAATACAGTTGAGTGGAAAAAGAGAAAGAGAGACAAAAGCAAATTTATATAAAGCCAATGATAAGAATCCATACAAGTCTGTTGATATACGAGTATAGCTATACGAATTAATTTCGCATGAATTCCATTCAAAGTAATTGCGCATTAAAACTCTCTTGGCATTTGTTTTATAAAATATATAAATTAAGACAAGATTTCCTTGTAGGAACGACTCAATTAAGTTTAGATATGCATTAAGTTAAACGATGAGTACACAAGCAAAATTTTGTAAGGAATGTCAACTACACTATTAAGAGCTTGATTGATGCACGCCCATATGAAATTTGAGTTTCACTTTCGGATACAATCGGCAAGATTTATAGATTAATACACTTCAACATATTATACAAACCCGATTCCTCTAATATTTGCAAATACGTGCTGAAATTATCTGTACGAAACTACTCTCCGCCAATTTCCCCCTTTTCATCCTTTTATTTTACAACTTTCGGACGGAAGATAAAACCTTTTTCATTTATCCAAAGTAATAGTGTTTCGTTGCAAAAGTTACTTCCGACCAGATATGAGGATGGCAGTTTAATCTCTCCCAAAGCAAACATTTTAAGGAAGCAGGATAGAATGAGTGTATATTATCGACTCAAGATTCTTGGAATCCGGGTATTATTAGATGAAGCAACCAAAAAACCGGGAGGGCATAAAAGCACGTAAAAGAAAAAAGGGAAAAAATTTTCTCTCTCGCGTAGCAAAGCACTCAAGTTGGCTCTCGGGTTGAGGAAACCTTTTATATGCTACGTGCTCCATCAATACAGTCTAGATAGTGTCATCTTATGAAAAAGTAAAAGTTTTGCTATATTGTTACTTCCTTATTTACTTTCTCTAAATATAAGGAGTCGTTTTTTGTTCGCCGGATAATTCAAAGGATGCTTGGATGGTCGGTGGCAAAAGCCTCATCCTTATGGCGCTGCTTCTGAGAATTTGTTGTGCATAGAAAAAAGATGAAGCTTTGCAAAAATTACCTTTTTACATCCTTCCCCCTCTAGAGATGATGGAAAAGTAGGTTTTTAATATTTTCTTTTCATAATAGCCATCCAACCGTTCCATTTCCGAGGTTCTATTAATAACCTAGCTTATCGGGATTACAGTTGAGTTGAAAATGGTAGACAGATATTTCAGAATTCATCTAAATAAGTGGAAAAATAAGTGGCTCAGTGTCTGCAACGGTCAGGTCCAAAATTTGTTCCTTTTTGGAGGTTGCAACTTGCAATTACCTTTGAATATATCTATGAATATGTGTAAGTAGAGCGTAATAAATGGCAATCGCTAGCTTAGTGACTTTCTTTGTGAGTTTTTCAGGTAGAATGACAAGCAAATTGTGTAGACCCTGAATACTTTCACTGATGATAAAATAGGTCAGATATGATTTACGACCGGAAACCATCTTACAGCACATGTGGGCCTACGTAAATACTTTTCCGAGTAACATAAAATGCAATCGCTCCTCTTTGTCTCGTGATGGCATTGACTCACACATTTCATGCTTCTCACAAAAATGCTAGAATAACAAAAAGAATGGAAACCTTGAACTTGGCAAGCTTCCAAATTCCTAAAAGGTATACATACTTGGACTATTTTTGGCTGATTGATCAAACTAGCGCAGAGCTTTCTGATCGCGAGACAAATTGGGGGAAAACTAATACCAAGAGAGGTCTTTTGGGTCGAACCTACGACAACGTCACTGACATAACAGACATACCATGAATTTTTGTTTTACGAGCTGATACATAATTTATTGTTCCCCTTAGTCATTGTCCATTGTGTAGTATTCAACAGACTGCGTGTCTTGAAAGAAAACACTTCTGGAAAAAGTAGCTGATTGTAGATTTCATGGAAAAGGTTTTGACGCAAGGAAAAAGTTCTCCGGAAATGAAGGGCATTATGGTGGTACCATCATGACATAATGTTTAGCTTTCTCTTCTAGACTTTCTCAGCAGTTTACTTCTGAGAAAACATGAAATAATTTCCATCACTGTGATATTACTTCAACTACAGTTATGATTATTTTTTGAGATCCAGTTTCGCACTTTTTTCTAGAAAGACTTTCTCATCTAAAAGAGTTTTACGATTACAACTACTGTTTACAGAAAAACTAATATGCTTTTATTATCTCCATCAGTTTTCGTCGAGTGTAGAGAGAAGCGCCAGGGTGCCATTTTATGTGCGACGGGGTTAATAAGATGACGCTGCGCAAAGCTCGTGAAGTTGCCTTCGCTAAATGTAAGTAAGCTGGCAGTTGGCATCCATAATTAAACGAAACTGTCTGGCCATGGCAGACATTTATTTTTATTACAGTTGCGGTTAAAACGTTTTGTTACATTTTTAGCCAACAACTTTTGCGAGTAAACACGCGAAAGGGATGCCTATTGACCTTAAAATGATTCCCAGAAATTGTTTTTCAAAAAAAGAAGTTTAGTTTTATATCTGTGAGCATATAGCCCTCATGTTGAAAGTTGTGCTAATTCTTGTAATTGGTTTTGATGCGTCCAGTCAGAAAAAGACGGCATGTGCACACAAGCTGTTACTTTTCTGAATAAATAAACTTGGAGTACCGTCAGCCGGCGTGAAATATTTAGTCAGTCAACAATTACCGTATAAGTTATATGCACACTCTCTATTAAGCATTATAACCAGTTCATTTGCTGACTTCCTGCCTCCTTGTCTCGCTCCCCTACATAAACGTTTTGTTACATTTTTAGCCAACAACTTTTGCGAGTAAACACGCGAAAGGGATGCCTATTGACCTTAAAATGATTCCCAGAAATTGTTTTTCAAAAAAGTTTTATATCTGTGAGCCTATAGCCCGCATGTTGAAAGTGTGCTAATTCTTGTTTTAGCACGGACATCAAACGAAACTGCGAAAATGAGCTTGAACGTCTTTGAACGACATAGTTTTCAGGAAATGAAACGACGTGTGCATCTCCCATTTAATAAAGCACGCATAATTAAACCCAGTACCTGGAATCCTAAATTGTTTACAGTTTTAGGTCTCCTTTCCTAATCTCTTTTTAGTCGAATTATGTCTGCGCACGAAATACGTATTTACTTCATAAAAAAGATTTTGAGCAATAAATATTTTTCCAACTAAACATAATTTTATATGATAAAAAAGGCGCTGAAAACAATGTGAGCGCAAGTATTGTAAACCTTCTGGCAGATATCTTTTAAACAATAAAGCACGTTTGTCTTTGTTTATTTTAGCGAATTTATGGAAGGTGATATAAGTCTGTACAATATGGGAGAAACTAAAATATCGAAAGCTATCACTCGATCAGCATCGGTCAGTTTGAGAAGAGAAAGTTAATGAAATAGGCAGCGGACAAGGACAACAATAACGAGAATAAGAGGTTAATGCATTTGCTTACTTCCGTTAAAAGCAACTCATTTTTCATACGGGACAACTTTCTCTTATCGTGTCATTGGACAAAGCTGAGAAATGAGAGTACAAACTGACATTTTTACACAAAGGGCGTAACATATGTACATAGGTACATAGTATTTGGCATGTTTCTGGAATTCCATTTTGTTATCGTCTTGCCCATATTTTTCCATTCTGCTGACGTTTCACATTTTGCATTTGGAGAAAAGTGGCAGCTGCATTCAATTTGCAAAATAATGTCAGGATAAAATATTGAGCGTTGCAAGAAAAGGAGAAAGTTTGCCTCGTTAACTGATCTGATGTGTATGACATGCACAAAGAATTGGAGTATTATCGAAACGTGCATTGTGTGCAAGATAACTGGTTAGAATGTGTTTGAATACATGTTCGTGGGTGAGATATAAACATAAAATATTACAAAATACTAAGAAATGCTACCGAGTGGTCAAGTGGGAAGTTCCTTGAACTTTGTAAGAATGGGTTCGCTTCTACTGGACCATCTTTAGTGTGTATTCACCCCGATAATTTTTGGAATCCATCATCCTTTGTACAAGGTGGACAGTTACAGGAAACCCTCCTGTAAAATGCCTAATGAATATAGCCTTTTAGTAATTGGTTTTGATGCGTCCAGCGGCTGGACTCCAGCCAGAAAAAGACGGCATGTGCACACAAGCTGTTTTCTGAATAAATAAACTTGGAGTACCGTCAGCCGGCGTAAAATATTTAGTCAGTCAACAATTACCGTATAAGTTATATGCACACTCTCTATTAAGCATTATAACTAACCAGTTCATTTGCTGAGCCAACTTCCTGCCTCCTTGTCTCGCTCCCCTACATTTCACAGGAAAAAGACGCCATGCAGTCTAGAATGTCTCATTGTTCTCGTTTAGCACGAACCAGAACTTCGCCGTACTAGACAGCCTGGTTTTTTCTGCTGGTGGTGGTTGGCGATAGGTACACCGGTTTACATGATTTGAGTTACATATTCATCAGTCATGAACTTTGTCTGATAACGCGCATGGAATCAACAAATATACACTTCAGCAAAAATATCCTCTTTGTTCGAAAGGTGCTTACAGGAAGCGTTTTATTTAAACACTTTTTTGTTTTCAAACAGCATTACCATTTCAACAGAAAGCGTGATTGGAATAACTATCTCATTTCCGTGTAGAAGGCTTTACTCCATTTCCATTTTGCTGGAAACTATTTCACTTTCAGCATCGCTTTTCTGAAGCCTTGTTATACATTCTGATTGTTGAGGTATTTCTTAGGAAATCCGGAGAGCTTCATAGAGTAAAAGAGGAACAACCTATGAAAGGGAAAGCCATTTATGGGAGAGTGGAAATGAGAATTCATTTATATGCATAAGGGAAATGAACACTTTGAGAGAACTTTATTTGCTGAGAGAATCCCAGGAATAGACATTTATTTTGGGGAGAAAAGAGAGAAATATGGCTCAATGATGATAAGAAAAATACCAAGAATAACTCCGATATCCAGGGCCATATATCAGAATAGCAATAAACATAGTATTAAAGACATGTAAATGCAAATCTGTCCTGAATTCTTCTTACACTATAATATAATTTATTTACTTGTCTTTTGTAATATATAGAGTGGGCTAAAGTTAGGGAGAGGAAGTAGCGCCAAGATTGTCACGGTTGGTTGAATCTATGCCTGGAAAAGGAGAGAAGTGTAAGTGACGGGTAGCAGAAACGTTTCATTCTTCAGGGGATATACAACTCCAAGTGAAAAGGATTGTGAGCATTTATTTATTGTTCTTATTCTCGGTATTACTTATCCTTTGATCTCTTATCATCGTATGATAAACGAGAGCAACAACTTTCAAGGGAGAGTTGAGAACTGAGATAATACTGCTATTTATTGCTCTATTTTGGGAATATGAAACGGAAGCTTTGTTTCAGTTTATGTGGGAGTTGAAAGAGAAAGGGGAAAGCGGAAGAGTACTTATATCTTCGATAACCCCAAAGTATACTCATAAACATACATAACTTCAGGCTGATATGTAAATTCAATGCGGATATAAAACAAAAGGCAATAAATAATTTTGCTGTATGCAAAAAGTAGAAGCTCCAGCTTTATAAAGTTAACCCAACTTTTTAAAAGACTCTGACACGAGCATATTTTTGGCGAGAATTAAGAATGTGATGATGATGACAGAATGATTGAAGCAATCGCTAAAAAATTTTGCTCTTCTTGGAAGAAACGAGAAAATAGAGCAACTATCGTCATCTCCATTTCGTCTGAAGAGAGCTATGAAACATGTCGACTTATTCCATTCTGAATTTTTTCCTTCGTAAAAGTTAACGACTAAACTTGTCAACAATTTCATCAGTTCTATTATGGAGATATTTTCATCGAAAAAATTTTACTTTAAAATGATTCCTAGATATCTAAATGCAATTGTTAAAAAAAATTCATGGTTGGTTCTCACGAAAACTTGCCTTAAAATAAGCAACAACACTTTTTGAAGTAAACAATTTCTATTTGATCGTTTTATTCAGATCTAT
>JAHZMU010000481.1:0-12838 GCA_027743725.1 Rambutsinella grinnellia | reverse complement strand
TCTTCCTAGTCATCTTATTGACGACAGGATGAGTTTTGAGAAGAAACGCGGAGAAAGCATTCTTTAATGGAATTCATTGATATAATTGAGATGTGCTCATTTCATATCAACTTAGCATTTCATATATGTAACAATATTTCTGCCGTCAACGTCAATTTTTCTTTCAAAATTCAACAGCTTGAAAGCTATCCAATCATATTCAGATTTGTGAAACATTTTAAATTGTACGAATAATACTTTTCGTTACTTACTCAATTGAGACGTTTCAACTGCCTATTATAGTCAAACCTGACAAATAAATTTCCACAAAGAATCAATGCTCGGGATGATTTTTATGAATCCCTATCAATCATTTTTAAAGTAAAGTAATCCAATTTAGTTCACTGCATCAGTGACACTGACAAGAAGACGAAATATGACCGAAAAGTAATCCTTGTTATTGTCCCAAAACTAAACAAATTAGAAGCGAAGTGAATAAAAAGTTACATAAATATGATCATTTTCCCAAATAGTAGTTCAAAACATTCATTAATTTCATCAATAACCTTTTGTGGTTTTCTCATTATGTTTTCGAATTCAATGAACGCCGTGAGAAAAAGCATGTTTTCTCGATTCAACGCAATGTTTGTTTTAAGAAATTCATAAAATATATCTAAACCAAATCAGTTTTGCAAACTTACCTTGAACTACGGATTAGAATGATTAGATTACTGATGCACTGCTACCACTGAATATCTTCTCTTTTCATCAATCACGTCCTGTTTCAAGAAGTCGGGGCCGGGGAGCGAAGTGAAGCTTCAAATACCTGAAGAATTGAAACAATGTTTTTTAATGTTTAAAACAGGTACACGCACATTTACTCCTTACAAATTACATTCTGTAACTAATCATGTAATTTAAACGGATGAACACAAAACAATGGAATGCGCGCGCAATTGCTTGATCGCTTCTCTAACTTTAAAAAAGAATTCGGTCAGGCGATGAAAAGTTAAACTACAAACTAATCTACTCAAATAAAACAACTTGTGCTGTTGACATTAGTCTGGACAAACAAATTACTTAACGTTCAATCTTTAGCCTTGTCACAGCCCATTCAATCATTCATTACAAATTGATTCGTTGGTGTCAAATGTCAATGCAAAAATCTACGTCATGTCATTGCGAAATCCATAATTTAATTACGATTAAGAAAAACACGAACACATTTACTCCTTACAAATTACATTCTGTAACTAATCATGTAATTTAAACGGATGAACACAAAACACAATGGAATGCGCGCGCAATTGCTTAATCGCTTCTCTGCTTACCTAACTTTAAAAAATTCGGTCAGACGATGAAAAGTAAAAATACAAACTAATCTTCTCAAATAAAACAAATTGTGCTGTTAACATTAGTCTGGACAAACAAATTATTTAACGTTCAATCATTAGCCTTGTCACAGTCCATTCAATCATTCATTACAAATTGATCCGTTGGTGTCAAATGTCAATGCAAAAATCTACGTCATGTCATTGCGAAATCCATAATTTAATTACGATTAATGAAAAACACGAACACATAATTACCTTTTTAAGCACATCCATCAACTCAAGCAATGTTGCCAATAAAACTAGCCATTTCTCACTCCAACATTTGCAATTTAAATAATCAATTAAAATTAACACTTTATCCCATCACTATTAACTTTTACAGAGTTTATTCTTCACTTAGAATTTGGAATCGAATAGAAAACTGATTACACATATTTTGTTGACATTTTGACAGATGTTTTCTCAATCCTCTTTACTCAAAGATGCTGTTTATGTTGAGATGATCATGCGAATGAATACTACACAAACACTACTCACCGAAATAATTTGACTAGTCCACTTTCATATGCCATAAAAGATCTCTCTTCAGCCACCGTTGCATTGAAGCATCACTTCGTCCTATTAATTAATCATGCTTATCAACACCAATAAATTACGGAGGCTCTTAACTCTCAACTCTCCTCCACCTTTCACCACCGATCTTTGTCCTAAATTTAATAATCGCATTTACTTTATTATCAACGTCCTGTACATTCTCAATTACCTATTTAGATAATCAACTTAACCGGTTCCCTCTTCAACGTCTGTTCTTCACCATTATTTGTGGCAAAGTCAATTGTCTTTCTTACGAACATAGACAAGAGCTCTCTGTCAACCCTATCTCATCTAGATTTTTTTACTGCCGAGTCAACTACTAAAACGATTCACATCATTTTCAATTCACTTATCTCACGCTGATTTCCTACTGGCTCTTGTCTCTTCCTCTTTATCCCCAATAATCCCCAACCAACCCTAAAATTAAAAAAGAAAGCAGAGGCTACAGACAAGAGCTACAGATGTAAATAGTAGATTTTTTCGTGCTCTACCCCTCTAATAAAGGATGTTATGTTGTGCGAAACAAAAATATCATCCATCCGAGAACTTTATACCCTGAAAAAAAAAAGCCGAAAGGCTGTGCATTTTAGACATGTATGTAATTTTTAAAGGGAGTTTTATACACGAGGGTATGGAGCATAAGGGTTGCTAACACAAAAGATACAAAAGATTTCTACACAGACGAATAGACGGTTACAGTTGAGTTTGTTACTTGATTCAGGTTCTTGTTCATGTGGTTTTCAATTCAAGCCTTTTTATCCCATGCAAGAGCGTACGAAAGAAAGAAATCCTAAAACGGCTATGATGAAGCAGATGCAATTCAATTTCAGCTAACCGAACTGTACTTATGTTTGGCATGTTGCCATTAGTCTTCCTGTAAAAGGGGATGGAAAAGATGGAATGCTTTGTGAAATTTTTCTCCTGAAATAGTTTGTTTTCTACTTTTTATCCATGTTATAGATATATGGCGAGGTGTTACGTGAAAATTTTGTAATCAATTGCTGCCCACTCACTGCGCTCAGCTAGAGACGATAGACGATCTGGTGGTTTTTTTTAGGGAAAAGGTACCAAAACTGACATGTCTAAAAAGGGATGTAAGCGCAGCGTTTGCGATGTAAAAAAAATTAGGCATGTTACACGGTAGGATAATCATCTCATGGTAGAATCAGCCTAAACTATTATTGTTTACCTTTTCTTCGATTGCATTCGATTAGATTACATGGTTAGCTGTGGCATTTAACAGTTAATCGTTTAATTCTACAAGTGTAACGTAGTAAAATCTTCGTGCTTTGAGTATAATACTTGTAGGAACTAAAATGCTAATTAAATTGCAAGACCCCCGATAATAAAATTGTAGGAGGCATCGTAAAGTCATATGCAGATCTACTCATTGGAATTGAGATAACGGTTTACAGCAATTAAAAATCTAGCATCAAATTGTATAATTTAAGTCTGGCTTTCAATGCATAATCAGTAAAAACTGTAAAATCTTTTAGATCTCAGAGTAAGCGAAGTACAATCGATAACAATCACACCAAAATCATAACCCTTTATGAATACTGATTATTGAGGTATTACTGTGAAAATTATAGTTTTTCTTGGTGAATGCATTCAAAAATTAGTAGTGCATAGAAATTTTTATGAATCGGAGAAAAATGTTGAAATTTGTGTGTGATTTTTGAAAATTTTCTTATCAGTAAATGATATTTGTATTCCACCATGATTATGGAATGATTGATTGCATTTCATCAACTTCAAAATTCACTAAATTAAAAACTATTAAATCAAACCAAACAAGGCAAGGAAGCCACTTTGCTGTCTTCTAAAAATCTTTGTTCACTCTCGAGCGACTCGACTGCGGCTGCACAGCATTTATCAAATGCACTCGTCTTACTGCACCCCATCATGTTAGCGCTTTACTTCATTCCGGTTGAATCCTATTTTGTTGTTGTTTCTGTGCACTTTCTTCAGCGGCAGGGACAATAGGAATTTAACTAAACTATTAATTAAATTAAGTGTGATAAAGAATTGGTGTGTTTCAAATAATTTCTTGTAATTCGTGTGTAGGGGTCTGTGGATATGGTAAAATTACTTGATACATGTGAGAAGATACGGAAGTAAAAACATCCGTTTCATTTGACATTTTTAACCTTTGACATTCGACAAAAGTGAATAGTTTATTAAAGACTGGCAGTATTTAAAGATGGCGGAAAAGGAGGGTTCGAGTGCAAATGGGGGGACTGCAGCAGGAAATGTTCCGTGTTCAGCTATGCTGTATGTGGATTCAGTGAAGGCGATGGCGGAATCAGTTGGGATCTCAAATTTGCAAGATGATGCAGCGAAAGAATTGGCGGAGGATGTCACGTACAAATTGAAGTGTTTGGTGCAAGATTCCTTGAAGTTTATGGAGCTGGGAAGACGCATTAAATTGAATACGCAGGATGTTGATCATGCTCTGAAAGTTCGAAATATTGAGGTTAGTTTCATACCGATAGGAACCAGGAATGATATGGATGTATGTATGTATAATCTATGAATTTATTTTCTCTCTCTTCATTTTGTAGCCGTTGTATGGACTTGGAGGACCAGAGGTCTTACCCTTCCGGTTTGCCAGTGGGGGTGGAAGAGAAATTCATTTTATTGAAGAAAAGGAAGTTGAGTTATCAGACATCGTTGCGGCTTCTATTCCTAAAGTGCCACAAGAAGTTTGCCTGCGTACGCATTGGTTAGCTATTGAAGGGATTCAACCAACCATTCCTCAGAATCCACCTCCATTGTCGAAAGATCAGCAGAGGAGTGACAGTAGTGACACTGCAAATAAGACGAACAAGGGAGCTAAAGGGAAAGGCGGTGGGGCTTTGACTCCAACTGTTGGAAAGCAACTGAAATTCAAGACTAGTGAACAAGTCTTTGTTAAGCAACTGGCGACACACGAGCTTTCAGTGGAGCAGCAATTATACTACAAAGAAATCATTGAAGCATGTGTTGGTTCCGATGAAATCAGACGAACTGTAAGTTTTCAAATTTTTATTAAGAGTATGTCGGATTGTCTTTTCTAGGATTGTTTAAATTGTCTATAACAATAACTTTATTTCACTTACAGGAAGCCTTGCAGAGCTTATCCAACGAGAATAAGAGATAATCAGTAGCATATTTTGTTTGATAATTCTGTGTCATATTTTAATTATGAATTGATTTACTTTTTTGCTGAATTCTAGCTTCATGAAATCATTCCAAGCATTGTTACGTGCACTGTCAGCAAACAACTGTGTGGACGACCAGAACACGATAATCATTGGGCACTCCGTGATTTTGCTTCAAGACTAATAGCTCAAGTTTGCAAAAACTACACCACGTCAACAAATAATGTTCAAACAAGGATGACGAAACTCTTTGCCTCTGCTCTCAACAATGAAAAGGCTCCTTTAGCATCGGTATATGGCGCTATTGCTGGACTTGGGGAATTAGGCAACGAAGTCATCAAAGCCTTCATCGTACCAAAAATTAAGGATATAGGCACCCGAATTGAATTTTGCTTAGAAGGGGTGGGCCACACACAAGCAGATAAAACGTCAGCTCAAAAGATCAAAGCCCAAATTGTGGTAAGTGCTGCAAAAATCATTGCAAAGNAGCTCAAAAGATCAAAGCCCAAATTGTGGTAAGTGCTGCAAAAATCATTGCAAAGTGGAGCATATTATTATTGTTATTCAATAAAAATCGAGCAATCAATGTAGCTGTAATCAATCGTTTGATTTTAATTGCAGAAAATTGCATGTCCGGTGCTAAAGAGTTCGAGAAAATCACCCGATGTCTTGGATGAGTATAAAACTGACTATGGGTATTTTGCTGATAGTCTGCACCTGGGAGTTGTCGCTATGCGCGGTCAGGGTCAAAAAGTTTCTCCATCCACTGCTAGTCCATCGGGTAAATCAATGACCATGCCTCCTCAAGTAACACCGGGGGGAACAGTTAGGTCAACGTAGGAAAAGTGAGTTCACTATTATTTCTCTAATATACGCTAGTTTACTAATCTCGAATTGATTTGGAATTGTAAACACATTGACTTTTCTATTTTAATACACTTACATTGTATCATTTTATTATTAGAGATATTTAAACATCTTAATTAGATTATTTGTATATAGTGGAATATTCGCAATTTGCAAACGTTTTAATTGAATACATATTTGACATAAACAAACTTTCAGTTGGTACTGGTTGAACTTGTATTTGAGAATGAAATAATTTACTTGTGTTTCTTCAATTAATCCTGTCTGTAAGATATTGTAAATGGATAGAGTATTTATAATCTGTATTGTATAATAGTTTTCAAAACTCGACAAAAATATGTAGCAAATATAGTTATTACTTTTACTACAAAATGGAATTAGTGCATTTTTATTTTTATTTGGAATTTGTGATAACTTTTAGCATTTCTTCACTTTTCACCTCATTCATTTTCAAACTAGAAAATAAATTTTGAAATATCTCACCACTTGCATTTGAAAATTTCAAGTTGAAATGTCGCTCATGTACCACCCATCGCAGCGTTGCTCAGCTCTCATGTACCTAGGTATGATGAATAAGTTTCACTAACGCTTTCACTTCTGTCTATGACTTCCAGATTGACGTATTGATGGGCTAAAGGAAAATGAATGTGAAGAGATAGCTTGGTTCTGTTAAGCAAATGGCGTGTGTGATACTCTCTGGGAGCTACAAATTGTTGTGAAAAGGTAGATGGCAGGGGTAAACAGGTAAACCGTAAGGTTCATTCTTCGTTCGAAAAGTTCTTGGAACGCTTGATGCTTTCATGAGAGTTTTCAATAAAAATCAAGGTTGATAATCGTCTGAATGTATATTTATTTTTCAACTTATACAATAAACCTTTAACTAAGCAAAGATTGGCAACATGAATAACGTTTTACAACACATGATAAATTAATTTTCACGTCAGTACGTACACACATTTAATAGTTATAGTTTACATTATGTTTTGCTTTGTTGCTACTTCGTTCATAGCAGTGATCCTTGTGGAGAAAACAAGCAGAGGAACAGGTAGGGTCACAGGATGCACATTAAATTATTTGTAGCTTATGAACTTTTCTACCACTTACTCTTGATGGTGAAAGCATACAAGAAATTACCATAAAGGAATATTTCTCATTCCGTTTTATATTTGTAGAATACAAGTCTCTGTTAAAATAACATTTCATAGTGGCTAGAATTAAGTTATGATAGAAAGCACGGAATCGACAGGTAATTGTTTTATTGTTTCGGAGCTTCTGCTGCTAAACTACCTAATTGCCTGTGTATGGTGGAGGTAGTGGCAATGCTTGTAAATAAGACTATTTAATTAACGTAAAGGTCGAAACTTTCTCTGGAGAAAGTCTGCCCACAAAACACAGTCGTGTGTGTTACAAATGTTCTTAAAGTTACAGCCTCATTTCATTAGAAAAATTAAAATTGATGTGTCCATTATACTGCGATATCAAAACCTGTTGTAATTTCTACTGATTATGAGTTAATTTTGAAGGTCCACATAGTACATAATTTAAAAGCCATGTTAATACTAGCAATTTTTGCCAGTTTTGCTGACAAAAAACCTGGATAATGATTAACAATTTTTGCAACTTATTCTAATGCGCAACTTATTGTACTCGGTAGGTCGGTAGTAGTAATATGCTATCCCGTGATAATTTTGACAATTGCGAAGCAAAACTATAATTCATGCATAAATAATCTTTTTCTAGTCTTTTTCTTATGAACAAATCAATATCTTTTACTATTTTTATAATGGCAATTTAATATAAATAATGGATCATCAACCGTTGTTGTCACTAATGTGTAATTATCATCTATCCCGTACTATTTTTTTACAACTGCAGAACATTAAAAATATTTTGAAACAAATGCAGCATCTGCAAAAATGCCAATATCCATATAATTGCAACACTGACAAACAATAGTAAAACCTCTCTAAAAATATAGTAAATGCTAACAAATAGTACAATTACACATTGCCTTTAACAATAATATGCACTTATGTACATACACATTCAGTTTACGTCATATGAATATAGGATTTATATATTTTACCTTTATAGTCATTGTTATACTCTACACGATATATAAAAATGATATAATATATGCATCAAGAGTAAATTCATTCTTTTCATAACCGTTTTTTTTGGATTAATACATCTAACGTTAATTTTACATTTTTTCATTAGATTATTGTTTCTTCCGCAGCAGTTTGAGGTTTTATATTCTACGCCTAAATTGTTGCTGGATATATAATTTTAGACATGGTAGTTAATAAAGTACAATAATAATAATAACAGTATAAATCGTATTGTAAAAGTCTCGTTCATTTGCAAAAATGCTGTTGTTCGTCGAACGCTGTTTTCAATATTTTTTGCTTCGGCTATATTTCTAGTAAATTAAAGGTAAATGGAGAAAGGTTCGTGTTGAAGGAGTGAATTTGCTGGAAGAAAGTGTCTCCGCGTCAAAGTATGCAACATGACGAGGAACAACTACAACAATACGACTGTTTACTTTTCGTTGGCCTGCAGTTCATCTCACGAACTATTTCTGCAAATACGTCATTAACGTTTGTTCTGTGCTTTGCGGAAGTCTCGATAAATGAGCAGCCCCAGAGTTGGGCTAGGGTGGCTCCTTCGTGCTTTGAAACTTCGCGTTGGTGCTCTAAGTCAACCTGTGGGAGAAAGAAAGAAAAATGTTAATATTCTGCAATTCTAATGATTTTTGTATAATAATGACCAATACTGGCTCAACCATTTTGTTAGAATTTAAGTTGTAGAAACGAATTGCTACAATGACTCTGCAATTACAACTGTCTAGTTATTATTCCCTCACAAAATGCAATCACTTTGTTCATGACATGAGTAACTGAATTACTCACAAATAATTGCGAGAACATCATTAAAACGAACAAAGACTTCATTTGCACCTTACTAATTATTGGTCGCAGCTCATAATTATAATAGTGGAATGCATTTTGTGCTTTAAACTTAAATAGTTTCAGAATGCATCCATGGATGATTATTAACAACCTGGCACACTGTCAAGTGAGTTATACTTTTAAAGTACTGTGAAAATTGTTAACAAATGACAATTCAATTTATAATAACGACATTGCAAAAATGTGTGAATTTCGTGTCTTTTTAGGATGATCCTTGAATTCCTTATCAGTTTCTTCGTATTCGTACGTACCAAGATAACTGCATACAAAAAATGTTCGTTCAGTTAATATTGCCTGTTGAGCTGTTTCATATTGAATAATTTTCACTTCGTGACTTGGCACTTGGTGCACTGCAGACTGTTGAAAAATTAAAAATTGGTTTACTGAATGTCAGTTTGAAAACCTGCAAAATTCATGAATTACTCTCTGCCATACATAGAACACAATCGTACAACCAATCACGTTTGATTGCGATTTAGGTAAGTCAAGAAGTAGAAATCTAATTTTTAATCAATCGCAAATGAAGATATTCTGATGCAAAAGGCTCTTGCCAGGATATTCAACATGACATAGGAATGTTATCAAACTAATTCCGGTGTGTTTGAAAGAAAGTCGAAAAGATTATTTTAAAGTTTAATAATTTATTTAAAATGAGGCTTTAAGAAGCTTTGTTATCTACATGGAAGTAAACTCATTTTCCGTATCTTAACTGATATTTAAAAGTCACTGACGCTTTAAGGATCGAGACGATGCACGACTCGGACATCAAAATGTATAACATTGTCGTAATAATAAAGAATGACAATGCAATTAACGTAATCATCTAAGCCTATTTATAAGGCTTTATCACACTTCTCATCAAGGAATGTACCTGGAGTCTGCCGAGCCATCAAGTAAGATGACCGTGAAATATCCATCCATTTCATAGGACATTAAACTTTGCTTGTAGCCTCTTCTCCTCTGCACCTAATAGATACGCTTTTATCTTTCACGATGAGCTATTTTTTGCCATTATTTAGCACAGAACAGCTCTCCATTATTTTCTTCATTCTCTTGTTTCGTGGAAAAGTGTAAGTGTGCTTGAGTTACAGGCTTTTCAATTTATGCCAAAATGATTTTCGGGTAGGACGAAGAACAATTAGTAGAATTAGCTCCTTAACAATTAGGTATAGACGTACTCGTGTGTCGCTTTTAAACTGAAGATGTGCCGTTTTCATTGCTTATGCCTTTCTGTTTCATGGTGAGCGTGGGCATGCATAATAGTTAACTTCCACCTAAAATCCGTTCAAGTGAAATTACCCAATGGACCTATAATTGTGACTTGGCACGCCTTTTGGTAGTGATAGGGAATTTTAAGATGCAGTACTCGAGTGAGCCATGAAATATGCTTTGCAAGTCGAACCAAATACTTTACATCAAGTGCTCTCAAGAATCCCTTCCAATAGTCATGCCTTCAATCCTTTCTCCCTGAATAAGTATTTCTTTCTTGGATAAAATCACACAAGCATGACTGAGGTTGACATGTAGAAACTTTAAATAATAACGCCTATACGCTATTACTCAAATAATTGGATGGATGATATCCATCATTACAGCTTGTGGTTGCAATCAAGAAGCTACTTGCATAATTCCTTCACTCTACCAATTACTGATATATTTGTGAAGAAGATTAAGTAGTGAAAAGTGTACGTGTCATTTTCACATTATGAATGGTATCATTCCATGACGAATTGAAAATGAACGCAATTTTGTACGCATCAACCACCTTCTTGAGCAAAATCATTTTAACATCAACATTTTTCTCATTTTTTCGGCGGCTTGTCTTTGAGAAATTGTGTACATAATACAAACAAATGTGATAATAGCTATATTGGTATTATAGACAAGTTGCAAACGTCTGTGAAACTTGTACTTTTAGCACCACAAGTTTAATTGTGGGATTTCTCTTCAGATTGCGCCAATTTTGGTTTAGAATTGTATAACTTTCAATTGTTTGCATCTTTAGGGTTTCCCTCGATGCTTCAATTTTAAAATCTATTGAGTCTGATACTATTAAACCACATTATTTGTTTTGCTTTCGAAGAGAATTTATCGGAGAAATAAGTGCCACTAGATCTGAAATTGAGTTTCTCGCAAATGTAGCAACGAGTAGCTCTACATCTCGTTGTACGTGTTTGTTTCCTCTCAATTTCAAGCAACCAAAGAGGATTTCTCTTCACATGCTTCATTGTTAAACCTCTTGAATTGAAAATTGCAACTTGAGATTGATTTTGAGACAGGATAAATTGGAAGGACATAAACGGGGACCTTGCCCTAAGTCTTCATCCTAAAAGCAGATCATATAGGTACACTTGCTCTTCTTGCTCTTGCCCTGCAAATATTTATCCCTGTAGGAGTTCGAAAACTCAATAATTCGTTGGAAAAGCTTTTATTTTTATCGGGCAAGAGACTTCGTGGGTACTAAAAGTGATCATATAGCAAGTGCGTTATTGTCATCTCATCACGATCTAGACTTTAAAGGAAGCACTATGATCAAATCAAATTTATATTAGCTCGTGACCCATTCCCATGATATTCCTTTTGAGAATCAGTTGTTGCCTATTTGTATGGATGAAGTGGCTCTAAATGAAGCGAGGACAATGGTTGGAAATCCTACGGAAATTCTGAAGCTCATAATTAACCATGGGTTTGGCTCACTATGATCATGCTCTTGAACAACAACGCAATGCGCAAAGCTTGAGAGATGTCATTTGTTTCGGAAATAGAAATTCAACGACCGATTTCAGAGGATAATAAAGCGTGTAGGTTGTAATAGCGTTTGTTTCTATTTCTCGTACCTTCAGCTAAAAAACACTGTTGGGTAGAGCTTTTTATTCGGCCCACTCGCAATTGTCCTAGATGAAATCTGAATTTTGCTTCGCACCGATTAATATTGAAGTGCTTGAATAAGAATAAAACCGTCTATATCCCTATCACAATTTAAAAATCAAAACTTTCCAATAGTCTTTATTTCGTCATTCTCTACTATTTCAATCCCTTCAGTTTATCGAAGGGTGTAAATGAAAAAGTTATATTATGGCAAGAATCGAGGTTTTAATGCATTTTCTAATTTGGATTTCCCCTCATTTAAATAAAATTCACTATACAGAACGAAAACAACTTTTATTGAAAAGTTTAACAAAGTTGAATGTCTTATTGAACTGAGAAATTGGTACAATCTCCTTTCGGATGCATGACTCTCAAGAAAAAAGCAAACTTTTCGTCATTCATCATCATGATTATTCACATTCAACTTTTAGACGAAAGCTTTTTCATCTCCCTTCACACAGAAAATCTCGTCCTAATCAAAGTAAAATAGCTGCAAGTATTACTTCTCCGTGGTTGTACCCAAACACATTCATCATGAATAGTAATGGGATGGGAGTAATAATAGAGAAAGAGAAATAATCATGAAAGATTATTATGAATGATTTTGGTGAGTATCTAGTAGAAAATGTTTTCACTTCATCTGCTCTTCTGTCTAAATCAAATGATGCAAGAAAACGTAGCTTGTCTGGATGACTGAACAAAATTTAGAAATCAATTTTTTCACGGAAAAGCCAATCTTACAGAATTGTTGCAAAACGTTATTAGAATCATATTATTTTTAATGACATACTTGTTATGTTTTGAGAATCCTTTCATCTACTTTTCTAGAATTATGCTATTTAAAACTCATTTTAAACCCATTGCGTAACGGTACTGAACCACAAAGAGCATTACCTTTGCGTTGATATTGCGTTATTAGCTCAGCTTATGGATTAAGACCAACCAAAAATTTGATATTTGCCTCGGCATAAAGAATTATTGAGAAAATTTTTGCTTGATGGACAGTGACTGAGGGCATTTAGACAAGTTATAAGGATGACAATGACATACTTCACATTTTTGTCCTGAGATAAATGCTGTA